>PVKA01006366.1:0-84041 GCA_004027165.1 Ctenomys sociabilis
GACAGGATATTATGTCGGCTTTTAGTGCTATGGTCATCCACTAGGTAAATAATTATTGAATCTTTGATATAATTCAGCTATATAAAAACCTGTAAATATAATATCATGTATGCACCTTGTACAATACCAAAACGTTATGAAAACAGTTTGCAATGTATTATTTCATCGACTCTGTATGGTTATGGTGTTTTGAAACTGTATGATTGACATTTGTATTTCAATAAAATAAAAATAAAAATAAAAAAAAAAGAAACGGGCCAAGAATTTCATAATTACGGCAGCTTAGTTGTGAGTTCAAATTCATCTCCCAGGATAGGAACTAAGGGCCCAGGCTCTTGACAATGAGTCTGCAGAACTCGAGAGTGCTCACTGCACAGAGTGTGTGCACCACCAGTGCCTACACAAAGCAGCGGTCGGTGCATGGCCCTCATTTCCTGGACCCTTCATCACCTGCTTTGCTTCATTATCTGTTTGCTTGAAATGCATGTTTATTTCTTACCAAACTTTTTTTTTTTAATGTATTTGGTACAGAGTCTCACTATACAGCTCACAGTGATCCTCCTGTTTTTAAATTCCACAGCACTGAGATTACAGGCATGTGCCTCCACTCCTGGACTCGCATTTGTGTGCAGAAAGCACATGGGCCCCAAGGATCTAAGATGCCCTAAGCTCAAATATGTGATTGTGTGGGCATCATTTGTTTATGCCCCTTGGTTGAGGTGTGTTCACAGGCAGGCAAGCAGGTGACCAGCTGAGCACACCTGGGGGCTGGGCCAACGCAGCGTGTGGTACCTGGGGTCAACCCTGATCCTTGCGCTTGCCTAAGCAGGTGCTTAGTCCGCTAAGCTATTCTCTGGTCCTATCCTTTTTTAATTTTCATTTTTGTTAGTAGTATTTGCAGTACATAGCAATTACATTCATCATGCTGAGCTGACACATGCATGTAACACATCTTAACTCTTTCTGTGTCTTGTTTGTCTCCTTCCAGTCTGAACTTCTCTTTTTAAGCTGCTACATATTGACTCACTGCCTTTCCATAGTTCTCTTGACTGCACTGATGTATGCTATGTTGCTCCAACTCTTACAGGTCATGCTGTAGCTGTTTCCAGAGTGACGGATCTTCTTCATGCTGTGCTGTTTTTTCCAATTCCTTCTCTGCAGAACTCAGTGTTTCACACTTTGTAGTTGTTCACCAAATGTTTGAGAATCGAGGAATTGCTCCATAGGGGAATTAGTGCATCAAAAAAGGAAGAAACAAATCACAGTGTCCTGGAGAGGAGGAAAGGGAGGGAGGTGTTGTTCACCACCAGGCATCTCGCTATGTTTGTATGTTCAGAGCCGTATGTGATTCTGTAGGCATCGTTTGTTTGTGCCCCTTGGTTGAGGTGTGTTCACAGGCAGGCAAGCAGGGCAAGCCACTCGCATTTGTGTGCAGAAAGCTTGTGGGCCCCAAGGATCTAACATGCGCTAAGCAAGCAGCTCTCCATTGACAGGGTCTCTGTTTCCTCCCCTGTGGAGTAGAGGTATATGGTAAAGGTGAATGGTAAAGTTGAAAGCAGGTTTAGCATCTCTATAGGGTGAGTCCACTACATCGAAAGCACAGAAATCACTCTGTGTAGGTGTCAATGAGCACTGCTGAGGATTCTTTGGATTTTCTTAGAAAAAGTGTGCCTTCTAATTGTACCCTACAAGCCATGAGTTAAGAGAAGTGGACAGTTGTGGCCTTTCTTCTGGGTAAGGATTCCAGCAAATAGCTGTACGATTCCAAGACGTTCCGCTGGTCTTCAGTCACTTTTATATTAAAATGAGGAAACCCTAAGCAATCACTGTAAGTTTCTTGTAGGACCTATTTATCGTGATTTACTTGGGGGAATTTTTGCATTCATGCGTGAGGTGAGGGTGGAGAGCATTATTTTCCTCTGAATGTGACCCGTGGGAGGACTGGCAAATCCAATGCAGGCTCTTAGTGCTAGTACAGAAAGTCACATTTGTAGAGTGTTACAGATTATAGAGAAGTCATCACATTCATATTTCTATTTAGTCCTCAAAGTGGGAATTTCTTATTATATTTCTCTTTTCATGTGGCAGGAAAATGAATTGACCCTGTGATGCCAACCTTCAGACTCTAAGCCATCAGCTCTTCTGGCTGTAGATTTGAAAAGTCTCTTTCCAAGGGAAAGGAGCTCAAAGAGAACAGCCTGTCATCCTATCTCAGAGGCTAAGGAAAAGCTTCGTGCTTCAGAGGCTAGAGTGGAATAAATCAAGGTCTCCCTGGAACTGCTTTTTCTTCAGAACTGTGGACCAGAGTCTCCTTGGAGTGACTTAAATGTGCCTTGAGAAAAACTGAGTATTTCAAAATTTTTCCTATTGAAATATTTCTCATATTAAAAATTATTATTTACTCAGTGACCATTATATCTTGTTTTTTATTTTTCCAGTTCACAAAGTGTTACAATCTTATATTTATTTCTACCGAATTTTAGTTGTGTGTATATGATTACCTAAGAATCTTTCCAAATGTTTTTTGACTTTTTCATAAAACTAAAAAGTCAAAAAGACAATGATGTCCACCCATCATTTTTAGCATACTTTTTGCCTGCCCAGAAATCTCCATTCTTCATTATCACCAGATTAAGTGCTTATTCCTAAGTCTAACTTGATTACAAACTGTCTGACCTCAATGGCTCTGAGTCTTGAATTTTAAGGTGTAAAATGAAGTTGTTGGACTAAATTGTCTCTTAAGCAGTTATTAGCTCTTAAATTCCTTGGATTTATAAGTGTAATAGATATGAGAGCCATGGCATTCAAAGACAATTTGCAAAGCATCCCTGGAGAAGGCTTACCCACGGGACACGAGTGAGACCGGCTTGTGTCACCATCCCAGCCCAGTGTCTACCTTGGAGCAGAAGCTCCACTCACTCCTGATGAAGGAGCATTCTTCTAATTAATTGAATTCTTGTGCCCATTTATCGAAATATTATAATTAAGGAAAACACACTGAAATAAAAAAACAATCATTCATTAAATGAGCCACTCTGATAATAATTTAATGCCACTGCTCATAGTGTATCACATTTAGGCCTTTCAAGGGGTTTGTTGTACTTAACATCACCAATCTGTTTCTTTTTGTGTGTGTGTGTGTGTGTGTGTGTGTGTGTGTGTTAGAACTGGTTCCTCTTTTCTTTTCTCCTCTCCTCTTCCTTGTCTTCCTTCTCCCCTTCCTTTCTTACTCCATCGGTACCTTGAAAGGAACGCAAACATCTCTGTGATTTATTTTAATCAATCCCATCACACTCACGGAAAGGAGTAAACCAGAACAATGGTTATGTTTTGTGAAAATGAATAATGAAGTGGTGATAGATGACTATTATTGTGGTTGTTACAATATTGTCAAATTAAATGCACATACAATATGTCCATTTAGAAATCCAGCAACACACAAAAACTATTCTTTTTATTTTTTTTTTTCAAAGCTTTGTTTTAAAAAGACACTTTCCTGTCACTGGCACTTATAAGTGAATAAAATGAAATTGATGCCTTGCAGGGGGAAAAAGGAAAATACTTCTTTACTTTGTATTAAGAATACATGACATCTTTGCTGTCAGCGATAGTGAAGTGAAATACATACCAAATATGTCTTGACATAACTTGACAGAAATGTATGTCTTCTTTTCTCTCATTTATTTTTGTGATAAGAATATGTGATTTTGCTGCCAAGGAAGCTTGTAATGTTGTAGAGAAATGGAAATGAAATTGTGTTGGGTCTGTCCAATTTCCCCTGACAGAGTGGCATGAACCACTGAGCGCAAGCAGCCTCGGAAGCTAACGACAGGCCTCAGCCAGCAAGACCCAGGCACTGACATTTGTCAAAACAACTTTTTTCGACACTTCAAAATGTTCCTTTCTCTTTTGTGTTATTGAGATGTGTTCAGATAACTACATCTTAGGAAATGGTGACTGTCAGAGGATCATTGCCATCCCTGTGGGAATGATATTAAGAGGAAAATCTTCTCTTTCTTCCTCCAGTAGAAGCCTATTCCATGTTGAGCACTAGTAATCTGCAAGGGGCCTTTAAAGCAAATCTCATGCCTAATAGAGCTAATATGCTCCTTGTCTTGTATGTGAATCTCTCCCAGAGAAAAGCAAATAGCCCAGTTCAGTTCTTCACCTATGCAAAGCTTTACCCAGATGGACAACATTCCTCGGTGTGCATTTGGTCTATTCTTGGGTTCTTTGCTTTTGATAATCATTGTTTTTCTTAGAAGAGCTCAAATCATTTGGATGCCATTGGTCCTTAAGAAAGCATTCTATTCTTAACCTCTTACATTATTGCTGTGGAGCAGTGCATTTTAGGGAAGTGGCTATGGAACACAACAAAATGGCATTTGATGTCAACCTCCAATTCTGTCTTTTTAGGACTCTTTTAAGGATCCACACACAATTTCTAGAACCCTAACAACAATTTCTACAATAAATTGTGTTTGAAGCAAGAATCCCTTACCTAGGGCAGATAGAAAGGAAGTCCGCCCAGCAGTGCTATCATTGCTCTGCTGTTTGAAGGAATATTCAGCTCAGATGCCTCCAGAAAGCCCACCAGGCCCAGAGGTGCTGGACAATAAAAAGGGAAAAATAATAGACGCCAATGCTTTAGTAAGTATATTTTTTTTCTCACTTAGGTGTCCATTCCCTGGTCAGACAATTAGTTAAGGTTCTTGCCAGAGAAAGTGTTACCCACCAAGAAAAACTCTTTTAACCTTTCAAAATAACAAATATCTTTAATGACTTTTATCCTTTTTCTACTGACATCACAGATACAATGTGGTCTGTCTTGAAGTCAAGCCCAAATTGAAATCACTGCAGGCAGGGACAAGAAAAATAGAACATTTGACAATAAGAGTGACAGACGAAGCACTGGAAAAGGAGAAACACTGAAGCTATGACCTGGGACAGAAAGACGGCACCAGTGCAGAATATCTGCTCAGTCCTTAAGCTAATCGGCAGGTACATTTACCCATGATAATGGGCTAAATCTTAACACTTCATAGACGTTGGTATTATTTCCCACATACACATTTAAAAGGAATGCTGGACCAGCTTTCTAGCAAGAATCTTTTGATTACAAGCCAAATGTTCATCACTGTACTTCCCTGGGGAAAACATTTTTATTTGGTTGTACTTAAGGAACACTTATTAGAAGTACTTCTGAAGATGAGACTTCCCCATACCCCTAATCTTGCTACAAATGATTCATTAACATACATATGGATAAAAATTATACATATAAAATGTTCCAAAGATAAAAGTAATTTCTTATAATAGTCCTTAATTAGTCTTCAGGAGAGAAAAAAAAAAACTATTTCAGGGCTTATACATTCATTAGCTACAGCCCAACTTTCATTTTATTATTATTATTTTTTTAAATTATGCTTCATTTCTAAATGATTACTTGAATTAGTGGTGGAAACTGCATGGCATCTGTCAATGTATAATGACTTCTGTTATTGATCCCTAATTGTCTATGACTGCTTTGCAGCTCACCTTAGATGCCCTTAAAACATGCTTTTTTTTTTTTTAAGGCTGCACAGTCTTGGTTAGTTTGATGATTTACAGTAGGGTATTTTGGTATCTGGCACTTGCAATGAAAATCTTCCCCACATGATGGCCACTCTAGGTCTTCTGCATTAGGTGTATTTTAACCTCTAAAGCTGTCCAAGAAGAGTTTAATTCCAAAAATTAGTTGTTGGACGTAAGCTTTGAAAGGTGCATTCGGCTTAAGAATACTTCAGAGGTCCTCCTGCCTTCCATTCAAACAACAGTCGGACAAGGTTTAGGTCATGTGGGCAGGTGTATGCCTCACTAAGAAGCATACTCAAGCCTGCACTGCCACTGAAATGCACAGTCCTTGGTTGAAGAGCAAAGTCACTGGTTGTCCTCAGTGGATAGTAATGACAGAAAGCAAAATTGATAATTTTTGCCTTTGACACAAATTTAAGTCAAACAAGGATATTCCAGTTGACAAAGGGAAAATCTCATCTCCTCTCTGGGCCACCAACATCTTAACCCACTATTCATGTATTTAGGGCTCTATAAGGCCCAAAATGTATTTTAGCAATGCCCTTCTTCTCTTATTTTATAAACCAATGTAATTTTAAAGGAAAACTTCATCCATATGTTTCTGATTCATCTTTACGAGACTCATCAAAATGGTGTTTTGTACGAGTGATTTGGTGTCCAAGAACACTACCGCTATGGCTACTGGTACTGAGGCTGTGGAACAGGCCCTCTTAATGCCATTTCTCTTTGAAGCAGGAAGTTGTGTTTTGCCAACAGCAAAGAAATCCAAACCCCCAAAGAGTTGAGATCAGCTTGAAACTTTAGGCCTGAGGGCTCTGTGGGGAAGGCAAACAGGCTCCTTCCCTTCTGACTTCAAAATACCTTATTTTCCTCCTGCAGAAATACTCTATTTATTGTCTTGCTAAAATATGTGCTTCAAACTATCTTCAGATTCTTTGATACATAAAACTTGTGCTATATAAACTAAAACATCAGGGCCCTAAGTGTAATTTATTCTTAAGTACTTTCGTTTGTCCATTTAGACTTTTCTTTAATTACCCAGTTTCCTGACCCTATGTATGTTGGCTTTACTCAAAGATTTACCAAAAAAACACGGTCATGAAGATCCTCCAATCTGGAAATAAATGCTAAGCAGCGGTTGGCTTTCCTTTCAATAAAGACATAGTTCTTGAAAAACTAAACAAACAGCTTACACTATATTTTATACTCTCATTTATGTTGACAACTACAAATTCAATGTAGACTTCCAATAACGTGCTCCGGGTCACAAGGCAAACTATCACCCTGGTGGATGTTTGCTAGTTTTTCAGTGTAGTTCATTTCTCTTCGTATATTTAAAGAAAGACCTGTATGATTTTACTTTGTTTCTTTTTATACGATGGGTGAGAAAGAGGAGGAGAAAGAATGAGAAAGAGAAAACAAAACAGTATGTACAGCAAGTTAAACATCCGGCGCGCTCTGTCCTTTGTCCGCGCTGCCTCCTGGCCACGAAGTGGGAGCGCCCTCTAGTGAAACTTTGCGCTCATTGGAAGACGCTGGGTGTAACGTGATGCACGTTTCTTCCTAAATCCCTGCTTCGAAAATCTGTAGATGGCAACACTTTGAGTGACTTATAAACGACACTTGAGAAGAGGCACAGAATACTCTTGACGAAAACTATTTCTTTAAGAAACATGTAGAAATTGGAATACTGCCGTCCATGCCAAAAAGTATGTGCTTCTAGATTTGTATTTGCCATCTTTCTATCTCTCAAGAGATCCCAAGGACACATAGTCTCTACGAGGACCGTGGTTATCTAAGTGAAACTTGTGTACAAAAAAGTTACACACCTCTCAAGGAGAGGATAAATAAATCACTTTGAAATACGAAAACTAAAGGAGTGGTAGGTAGCTGAGCACACAATAAACAACTGTCTTTATTATTCCAAATCTGGCTGTGGGAAGCAGCTCACAGTGTTGGGGGGACAGTACTGGACTAGGAGCTGGAGTTCTTGGTCCAGGTTTCACTGGGAATCTGTGTCAACTTGAACAAAACAGTTCACCTCCCTGAGCTTTGAGGCTGCCATCTACAAAATGGACTTTCAGAACCCTTGAACTGCTGGCTCACAGGGTAGTTTTGGTGGTTTTTTTTTTTTTTTTTTTTTTTTTTTTTTTTTTTTTTTTTTTTTTTTTTTTTTTTTTTTTTTTTTTTTTTTTTTTTTTTTGTGGAACCGGGGATTGAACTCAGGCCCTTGCATTTGCCAGGCAAGTGCTTATTCTACTGAGCCATCTCCCTGACTCCTCACAGAGTAGTTCTGAGAGAGGACATCAGCTTGTTCCCTGCATCCACCACTAAGCTGAGAAGGTATTCTGTCTTCCTATCGGGAGATGTCAAGCAATCTTTCCCCTTTCAGAAAGAACAGAGACAGAAAGAAGAGCCTTTGAAGACCCTCTGGAGCCAGGAATCATTGACAAAACAGCTTTCTTTTCAGTCGCAAAGAGTCACAGAGAAAGAAACAGGTGGCGCCCGAGGAAGGGTGCGGGGTGAGCCCTGGCCCCTGCGCAGCCGGCTCTCCGGGGCGGGCGTGGAGAGGGCCCGCAGCCAGCAGGGCGGCCCGGGCGGCCTGGGCTGGAGCCGGCTGCGCAGCAGCTGGTGCGAGAGTTGAGAGTCGGAGCCGCGTCTCCCTGCGTCTCCAGCAGCAAGAGCTCAGGGACGCTAATCTGCACTTAGCAGGACGGAGGAGCTCGGGGGCGCGCACGCCCCACGCTCTCCTGCTAATCCCTGCTCTCCGTTACCCTCCACACCGACAGTTCCCAGCTCCTGTTGTCTTTTGTAAATTGAAAATATTTTAGCTTGCTGTCAGCAGTAATAAACTCTTCATGGAAACAAGTAGCCTGGGTTTTCCTTTTAATAGCAGTGAGTTTTTGGTTGGTGCTGTTAAAATTCTTTGTTTTTCTCCAGGAAGAGCCGGTCTGGAGTGGAACCTGACTTCTCAGTAGCTGGGTTTGCTTTGAAGAGTGTTCTATGTATTTATTTTGAAAATTAACTTGTGTGGGGACTTTAAACCTATGTGTTTCCAATTCCAGATTCCTTTGGGGAAACAAACCCTAAAAACAAAAACAAAAATAAATTAAAAGTAATCCAGATACCTTCTGTGTACTTCTTGCCTGAGTTTTCACCATTTATCTTCTAGGGATGCGTCTTCCTTCTTTTGTCCAGAGTGAGAAGCTGTTCCTAGTGTCTCTCCTCAGAGGTACTTCACATCATCAGACATGCATAATCAATCTTGTACTTAAACCTTTGTGAGGAAGCACAACAGATGGATAATGGGAACATGGTTGCCATTTGGGCCCTGGTCGATTCATGAGTTGCATCCACAGCCTTGACTCTGGTGGTAAAAGTGAAAAATCATACAGTTAATCTCAAAGGCTCTCTGACAGGTTCCATGCCTGCTGTTCACGTCTTCTCTCCCCGTTTGATTTAAACAGTTGAGGTATGGGGATGGTGGGGGTGGAGGACGGTTCACTTGTTCCTCAGAATAAAATTAAACAGGGCACTGGATGGGTCTTCTGTTGCTCGGGGATTTATCCAAAATAAGTGACCAATTTCAGTGGAATAACTGGGGCTTCCATGTCATAAAATTGCTCTTGGCTCAATCCAGAGTCCACTTGTCTCTGCTGCATTCGCGTGCATTAGCGGAACACCATGGCTTCTCACTGAAACTTTGGGTTCCTTCTCTATTAGAACCTTCCCTGACCTTTACTGAACACCACAAAGAAACCAAATGTTAACCTCTGTTTGTCTCAAATTTTCCCCTATTAAGGCTTGGTCCAAGTCTACATTTCTAGCCAGTCTTTCATTTAAAAAAAAAAAAAAAAAAAACACAATCTCATTCAAAACCTGCTTGGTAACTTTATCACTGGGGTAACTGTTACCTATGATGCAGAGCTGACCTGGGTCCATGTAGCACTTGACATCATCTTTTGGACGGGTTACAGAGCCTTTTGAGGGAGTTGTTAGAAGCAGGCTCACCCTGCAATGCAGAACCTGTCACAGAAGAAAATTAGTGCATTTATCTGTCAGCATTAGACTAGATTTTCAATCCAGCTCACTAGTCACAGGGTCTGGTTTTCTCTTCCTCTGGGAGATGAAACCGATATGCTGGTAGGTAGTAAAGGTGTCAGTTATAAATTGGACCATTGCAGCATGCACACGTGGAAAAATGGATGAGAAGACTTTTTAAGGCCATAAATTTAGTTCAAGGCAAAGTATTTCCCTAAAAATAGTTCGGCTTGTTAAAACACTCTAGGACGAATGTGTGTCAGGTAACTGTTGGTGATATCAGAACCAGTTCACATTTCTTTTATGAGCACCAGTGTTGGCAAGTCTCTCTTCAATGTACTGTTCATTTTAAGTGCCTCAGGGCAATAGGGATCTTGTGGATGCCAGTGCTAAGTAAATATGCTGGTTGGATCCCAGTCCCCTGCTCCAGACGTGAGAGGGATTGGCCAAATTTGATTCACCAACAGCAGGGGCGAGTCTGGCCGATAATATCAGCTTCTCCCCATGTTCTGATCATTGTTTACCTACCCTTTAACTAAATGAAGCTCCACTACCAACTTTAAAGAAGATGTAGACTTTTCTCAACTCAGAGACTTATCCTGTCCTAAATTGCTTGTTTCCTATCCACAAACCTATAAAATGATCCCAGCGGAAACCCCGAGGACCCGCCTGACGTTAATGACCCATTACCTAGACGCAGATCACACTGGAGGTCAAAGCAAAAACATTCAGTGCCCAGTGACTCCCACAGGTCCTGCCGGGAGGGCCCACGTACCACTTGGCTCAATAAACGTTGGATTTCTGTTGACTCGGAAGTACTAGCACTGAGCTGTATTAGTTTATAGATCCAATCCTCTGACTCAGAGAGCTAATAATATAGATCAGTAGATGATATTCAACAGCCACCATAGAATAAGCCACATTCAAATAAGAGTGTGATTGCATTGAGTCATGGTAGCTTATCACAAGAAGCACAAAGGAAGAAATATACTATGAAGCCAGGAGTTTAATGCATTTTCCTTTAAACCTGTATATACGTCTCCTACTATACTCATATGTCAAGTACAAAGATTTTTTTTTTCATGGAGCTGTATTTTCTCTAAGGTGACAGAAATAAATAACTATAATCCATTTTTACAACTCCCATTGAGTAGGATAGTCTCATCTCATCACCCTTAGACAATCATCTAGAACACAGCAGGCAAAACACAGCAGGCACTCAGTATGTGTATTTTAAAGGAAGAAAGGAAAGGAAAATGAAAGGGAAGAAGGGAGGAAGGGAGGGGAGAAAGAAGAAAGGCAGGGGCAAGGGTGGGGAAGAGAGGAAGGAATGAAAGAAGGAGGGAAGGAGGGAGCGAGAGAAAGAGGAAGGAAGGGAAGAATGAAGGAAGAAAGAAAAGAATGAAGGAAGGAGGGAGAGAGGGAAGGAAGGAAGGAGGGAGGGAGGGAGAGAGGGAGGGAAGGAAGGAAGAAGGGGGACATTTCAGGAGGGAGGAAGGAAGGTTAAAATGCATTATATATGGTAGCATTTCCAAAGGCTTCATTACCTGGGTGATGTGAAAGGAATTTGAGAAATGGCGATGTGGAAAATGACTCCTGAGTTTTTAATTGGGCACATGATGGGTGGGGATTCTCTATGCAGAGACAGAGAACACAGGAGAGAGCTAACCTGGGAAAAAGTGAAGGTGTCAAGGAGGTGGTGGCATGGGTTGCCTAGGAATGCAGCTATGGGACATCAAGTTGGGAATAACAAACTGGCTGAGAGCTCAGAAGACAAGGACTGACCCATCTGTACACTGAGAACATGTGATCATGAATTGTAAGGACTGGTACAGCTGAATGCTTCACACACATATACACACAAACACACACACACATCATGTAACCCCAAACATGACAGTATTGGGTGTGGGTGAGGTAGAGGGGACCAGATCAGAATGGGAGATCTAAGAGGTGGAACTGCTCCCCTTGTAAAGTCTCAAGGGACTTTGCCCAAGTTTCCACCTGGTGAGACCCAGAAAAAGGCTCCATTGGACTTCTTACCTTCCAGCTATAAGAAATATATATCAGGGTTTGATTAATAAACCACCCCGCTTATTAGCAGCTGGAACAGTCTAGAAGGATGACCAGATTCCATCAAATAAAAGTATGTTGAGCCTCAGTCTACTTGAAGCACTGTAGGAATTCTACATTTGACTAAGGAAATGGTCCTTACATGAAGGATATTAGCACCCAGGGGAAGGCAGAGATCTCTTCACACCTAAGTTTTTTCTTAAAGATGTGTGGGGAGTGGCTGGGCAGAGAAGGAATGCCCACTCTGAAGCCAGCACACGCAGAGCGACTGAGGATGGTGATTCTGGGCTCAGACTGGGACTTACTCCTGAACTGCCACTGTGACCTGTGTGGCCTTCAGTGATTCAGTTTCCTCGGATTGGTTGTTAAAAGCAAAGTAATAGTATCTCTTCATAAGATTCCTGTGAGCATTATGTAAAGTACCCTGAAAACCAGTCACTGAGTAGTGAAGTACCCCAACCATTAGCTACTGGGGAAGCAACCTGGGAGCTCTGGGCCTCACACCCCTCAGCTAAGGTTTTGGCCACCTCACACATTACTCAGAGAAATGAAGGACTAGTGGTATCATCTGTGGAAGAAATAAGACACATTAGACATTTCAGGTAAATTTATATCATCCTTATTTTTCTAAGTTGGTTCTGATTTCTGATGAAAAATTTGTGGAACCAAAACAACCCATGTGGGCCAGCAAGATAGCTCCGTGGACTAAGCCTGCCAGTCCCACCTCCAGGCGCGCTGAGCTGGCCACCAAGACCAGGCATGGTGGGTGGCGCACTGCAATCCCAGCACTTGGGAGGCTGAAAATGGGAAGATCCTTCAGAGTCTGAGCTGTGTAATGAGACCCTATACCAAATACATAACAACAACAAAAACCCTACTGCAATTAAAAAGTTGGCATGGCTGCACAGGATTCCTAAGCCATTAGTAATTAAAAAGAGAAGACAAGGGCCAACCAAATAGCTCAGCCTGCAAGCAGGTGCAGGGGCCAGGGCTTCAATCCCTGGGCCTGCTGTGCCAGCCCCACCCCAGGAGCTGAAAAAGTGATTGAGACTGGGCATGGTGGTGCGTACCTGTAATCCCAGCTCTTGGGAGGCTGTAACCAGGAGGATCACTATGAGTCTGATCTAGTAGCAAGACCCAGAACACCCTGTAGACCCTTCCCTAAAATACACACAGAAAAAGACAAAAAGTACCACAAGTTATCTCTATAGCTATGACATCCATACACACACAGAACACAAAAAACACAAGAATGTCATTATACACAAAACTGTAGTCTTACGTGGATGGCAGATGTTCACATGACCCCATAACCTTTGTGTTTTTTCAAGAATTTCTGCATTGAGCGGTGGCTGTTTACCTTTTTTAAATACCTTTCTCCTATTAGGGGTAAATTCAATGTTTATTAAACTAACCAAATAGAGCAATGAAGATGACAGCCTATTTTTCTTGGTTCCCCTTCTCAGAGCAGACCTGAAAGGTCCCTAGTAGAGGTCCCCAGGGACAGGCGTGAGTGCACACCGATGTGCAAAACGGGGAATTTAGCCAAACCATCCTTATTTCAGTGGAGGCAAAGGCAAAGTATGCACGCTTATTAGCAACCAAATTCTCTCTTGTTACAGAAAGCTTTTAAGATCTAACAAAAGAATATTTTGTCTGCTCAGCTTTTCTGGGAAATCCCGTTCCACCCACCTGTTGCTTCAACAAGCCCACCTCTCGCTAGCAGCCACCGAGACCTCCTCGCTGTGCCATTTCATTAAATGATGGAAATAGCCGTAGTCAAAAAGAAAATTTGACTGCATGTTAGGGTAACTTGTTAAGAATTTATATTCCTTTCTTCCACATGAGTACGAGTGATAATCTTCCTTTTTCTCCCCACAATTCAAAGGTTAGAGTGTGGAGCTAGTTTTCTATACAGCCTCCCTTAGGATAACAAACTAGTCAAGTTCTTTTGCTTGACATACTCTCCTCTACCCTGAAGTCATTCTGGATTTTTTTTTTTTTCTTTTTTGGTGGAACCAGGGACTGAACTCAGACCTTTGCACTTGCCAGGCAAGCACTTATTCTACTGAGCTATCTCCTTGGACCCCCCACCTCCTTTTTTTTGGAATTCTGGATATTTTAGAAATTTCCCTTCTACCAGTATAGCTCCAGTTAATCATGTGCATGTCCTTTAACCTCATCTACATATCCAGTTTTATTTGTCAGCCATCTACCAAGTGTTTATTCTATGAAAACTCCATGGCAAGAACTTATGGTACAAAACAGAAGAGTCCAGACAGGCCCTCAGGAAGCAAAAATAATGATAATGAAGATGAAGATAATGACGATGATGATAAGAGATCTCTACATTATGCATTTCCCTTTCCTTCCAATTCTGAAAGCCATTTACAAACTGGGCATGAAAAATAAAGTACTGAGCCAAGTTATAGAGGTTCTCAATTAGGTGGCATAACTTTCCTAGTGTTGGTCCACTTGCCTTAGCATTATTTCCTGAATCTATGTATTTACTTTTGTGGAATTAGATTCGATCATTAACTTACAGACCCAAAGGCGAGTTCTAGGAGGTTTTCAGTATCTGTTCAAATAGGTATTTTCAAACACATCCTTATATATAACTTGTTTCTTAATAAATAACTCATAGTGATGATGAACGCAGGCAGGAGGCTGTCACCGGGGACACCACAGTATGACGCTCATGCTTCTATGTTTTGGTAGAATTTGAGACTACAAATGCTCAATGAGGAGTATGCTCTAAATAAAATGAGAAATGAATTTTTCCAAATAATTTCCAATTGAATGTCTATAGGTCCAAGATCACTGGTTGTTATTTTTCTAAATTATTTTTACATCATTTGTTTGTTTGTTTATTTGATACAAGTCCCACTATGCAGCTTGGACCCATAGTGATCCTTCTGTCTCAGCCTCACCAGTGCTGGGATTACAGGTGTTCCCATCCCACCCAGCTTCAGTGGCCTACACAGTACCCCCCGGAGAACAAGGCCAACATGGCATGTTGGGTCCTGGTGCTTGCCAGGCGTGCACTTAGACTGCTGAGCTGTCTCCCTGACCCCAAGTTTGCTGATTTTATGAAAGTATCAGGGAGATGCTGTTTGGCTTCTGATAATGAACTACACCAGATTTTCTCTTATTTTTTTCTACATCTTTTGTTCAGAAAAATATTCTTTTTTTTTCCCCCCCGTTTTTGCATTTCCTCTACAAACGTAAAAGATGATATATTTGGAGAAAGAAAAGCTAGAATTTGGCCTCAATCCCCTCACATGCTAGCCAGGTACTCTTAGGAAGCCACTTAGCACTCTGAGACTCGGTGTCCCACCCTGTGGAATGAGGATAGTGTTCTACTGCTGCCTTGTACCCACTGTTTTTCAGGTAGGCTGTCAGCTGACATCTATATATGGTGTTAGCTCATAGATAGATAGATAGATAGATAGATAGATAGATAGAGATAGATAGATAGATAGATAGATAGATAGATAGATAGATAGATCATGGCTCGTTAGGCTCAGGATACTTTAAGGCTCATTAGTATTTTAATATCTAAAATTTTGATTATTTTTAAAAGAACACAGTAAGTACATAAAGAAGCTGACAATGCACAAAATGAGAAAAGATAGTACAGTCAGAGGCCTCTTGACATTATTTTTGCTTCTTCATAGGAAACATCTGCAACATTGCCTGGAGTTGCAGAAGGAGTGGAGACAATATCTATCTTCTTACATCATCAGGGACACAGGGCCCTAAGCTCTCAGTGTTGGTTATCTCCCTTGCATGCTATCCCAGCACCTGTTTCATAGTAGTGTCCTCTCTTACAGGAGTGGAAAGCATGCTTTGGCAAGGCTGAACTATTTGCTCCTGTGCGTGCACAGGCTCTCTGCCCTGACCCTCTGGCTCCAGAGTCCGCGCCCCTCACATTTTTGGGTGATGAGGAAGCAGAGAGGCAACTTCCACGTTGCGTCTAAAGTCAAGTTTCCAAGCTCATGCTTAAATGGATGACATGGCGAACCCAAAGAAAACGCTAGATGTCCATCCTGTTCTTGGGCTCATTTATGTGTCAGCACACAAGAGCATGTGAAAGGCCATACAGACAAGCGGCGCTCAGACAGGCGTGCACACCAGACGGGACATGTGACTGCATCTGGGAAGGGAAACAACCGGTCAGCAGAGTCCTGGTGAAAGCCAGGCGCCAACATCATGAAGAGAAAAATCCATTATGAAGAGAAAAATCCACAAGTGCATCGTGGTACCTTAAAGAGCCAAGCGCACATCAAGGCGCTCTTGATTAATTTGAACAGTAAATTAAATCAGAGGCTAGAGAAAAATACAGAACCACTCAGGGCCCTTAGAAATCATCTTTCTTACACTGAAAGTCCATATGTGGAACGTATTATGAAAAGGAGAATCAGTCCTTCAAGTCTCTCAGGGGGCTGGAGTGCTCCTTGCTCCTCCCAGGACTAGATCATTGGCCAGGACCAAGCTCTGTCCTGGTACTCCATTGGGTAATCCCTGGTCTACCCAGTGAGACTGAGATTCTGTGCTTTCTCTGTGTCTGGAACTGAGCTTTAAAGATGAGAATGTTTCCATCCCAAGAGCAACATTCGGGAGACTCTGGCTTCCTCCTCACCTCTCTCTACCCAGCCAGGCCCTCCCTCTCCTCTGGCATTCAGAACTCCCCTGAGGCCCCTCACTTTCACATAGGATTAAGACTCTGAGTTCAGTCCGGCACTAAATGAGCCCACAAACATCCTCAGAGCAGAAGGGAGGAAGGCACAGGTGAAACAAATCAAACAGAACAATCAGGGGTGAATTTTCAGTGTGGCCCAGCGTGGACATTTCCTGGCGGGATTTCCATTAACGTGAATGGGAGTTGTACCACTAAATCCCTACACACTGTGCGGAAAATGTGCCTCTAAGTGCTCAGCAGCATTATGCCTGATGGAACAAAAACACAAACTACCCAAACCCTGAGAAGTGCTCCTGGGGCTGAGGTGCCAAGATGCCCTGCAGAAGGTGTCTCAAGTTGTAACTGTCCGGGGTCAGCCGAAATGGGACCCCCTACTCAGCCTGACACCGTGCACAGCAACCCTGAGGGCTCTCCACACCTGCCCGGGATGCCTCTCCCTCCTTGACACAGACTTTGATTGTGGCTTGATCTGGTGTTCCGCACAAATGGGCTGTGTTTGCTAAAATGATTTTCCCTCCTGCCCTGATTACCTGAAATCTCAGTAAACCTTTGCATTGCATCAGGCCCACTAGAACCAAAAACTCAGAGGATGATAGTGCATGATTCGTTTTGATGTGGTTTTATGGCCTAGGCAAAGTAAATGTCGCAAAGGACTCTTACCCTGGGATCAAAGAAAATAGCCAAGAAATCACTTAGCCTGCCTGCTTTCACAGAGTAATTTGCCTTCCCTAGCATCTCTGGGGCGGTTCTGGGACACAAGTCTGATCATGCAGCTTGCTTCCTCAAAAATCTTCACTGACTCTTTTTTTTCCACTAGACAAAGTTTAAGGCTTCCCAGAAATTATTTTATCTCATCTGCTATGACATCTCTCCATGTATTCTTCACTTCTTGTGCATTTTTTAGTCATTCCTTGAAACAAAGTCACCTCGGGTCGACCTTCCTTGTACTGTTCTTATAGCCCGAATGGCTCCCTCCCAGAGATCTCTGTTCTCTGTCTACTTCTTGTCCAAAGTCAAGGCCATATATTTCATTTTCTCCAAGAGAATCTCTCTGTTGGTTCAGCCAGCCTCTCTACCATGTCATCTCTGAGCTGTGTTATAGAAGCCTTTGGCATCATCTCTTAGGCACCTCAATTTTTTTTTTATAGTTTATTCTTTATCTTTCTGTTTCCTCAACTGCATTTCAAATCCCATAAGCATTTTTCCAACTTTTGTATTCCTCGCAATGCCCTGCATGTTAAGGTCTTAATTTGCCAAAATGAGGGATTCGGTTTCACTATTCTCTCCTGCTTCAACATCAAGTTGTCCATCTCCTCCAGGCCACAGCGATGCAGATACCAGCTAGAGTGAAGCCCTCATCGACAGTCCTGTACCTGTCCACTCAGGCATCCAGCAGACATCCACTCCCTGTGCTGGTGGCACAGACTTCAGCGGGACACACAGTTGGTCTTGGAGTGGCTCACAGTCACATGGCTCAGAGTCCCCCATGGTCAGATGGAATAGTGGCAGAAGTTTAAGGAGCATCCATCACTCTGTGTGACAAAGTCAATTAAATTGTATGTGTGTGGAAAGGCTGTGGTCAGGGAAATGGAACATTCAGGCCCTTTCTCTTGAACTGAAGCTGAACTGCAGCCTCAGACCCTAGTGTGCTCCTCTAGAGGTAAACCTGTTGGGGAGAGGGGAAGATTCCAGAGGAGGCCAAGCACACCTCTCCCCTCACACCTACCCCTGCTCCCTGAAGCCTACTACCTGCCTTGCTTTCTGTCATTTGTTTACTTCTTAGTTTGAGAGACAAGTCATTGGTCTGCTACTCTTTGAGAAACTGATTAACTAAAAACGCACAGGGTCCAGTCTCACCTGGAAGAGCTAAAGGAGCTAACCCTGTCTCCACAGAGAGAGCACAGTCTGGAAAACCTGACATCTCCCAGTTTGGGACTTCAACACTTCTCATCTGTGTGACCTGGAAATTTTTATTTCAACTTTCTGAGCTACATTTTCTTCCCTGGGCCATCTCCTTGAACTCTACAGTCCTTAGTTCCATCTATAAAATTAAGGGATTGACTCTTCCTAGCGGGGCTATTTTAAAGATTAGAAATATCGTATATAAAGTGCTCAGGCCACAGAGTGTAGACAAAGTGTGAAGGTTATTAATAGATTCTTTAAGAGGGATTCTTGCAGGGATACAATAACTTGTTCAAACACTTCTCTTGCTAGTGGGAGAAATTCAAGGTACGGAATGAGCAAAAATGGAAGTGTTTGAGTGTTCAAGGGCTGAGAGCCACGAGCTGTGAGTGTCCCCACAGTGCCCATGAGGTTGCCAGCTACCCATACAACCCCCAGGTCATGGGATAAATGGGGTGTTGTGAGTTCCCAGCTCTGCCCATGGTGTTAGCATGGGAATCTGGGCAATTGCTAATCTTCTTGCCTCAATTTCCTCCTGTTTAATATGTATCTTGAGATCACCTCCCCTGACAGAGAGATTTTAATTAGTGTACAGTCAAGCTTTGAGCTTCTTGGCTACAGTGAAGTCATAAAAGCCGTAGCATGACTATTCATTTCAAGGCTCCTGTATCTGCCGGGAGACTCAAAACAGCGCAATCCCTTCCCCCACACCCCTTGAAATATTTAGTTTCTCTAAGTTGGTTCATCAGAAGAAATACTGAGCTCTCCATTTCCTTGGTTCGTTTTCCCACTGATGAGGGCGATGTTAACATCGACTCCTGAATCATAGCTAGATCAATATAAAAACAGCTGCGAGAGAAGGGCGCTAGCCCTAGAACACAAACACACTTTCTTTTCCAAGAAAGACTGTGGTTCCCTCAGTGCTAACTTCCCCTCGCTGCTCTCCACGCCTCCCCCAGCCTCCCCGCCCCTGCTGCCACCAGCACGACCCAGATCACATTAGAGTCCCAGAGCACAGGGAACAGTTCTCGTCTGTCCGTCACCAAGGAGGCAGACGGGACAGGGGAAACAACAAGTCATTTGTACCTGATGAGGAGGACACTCCTGGGAAACAAACAGATGAGCCACCCCATGAATCTGAGCCATTCTCCGAGGTAAACAGAACTGCATGAGAAATCACCACCTATCTCGGGCATCGCCCTTCCCTCTCACACTGCCCTTCTGGCAGCCGGGTGGGGGCCGTGAAACTGTAGCTTGGACCAATATCTGATTCTGAGAAAGTTAATCCTCGCAAAGGTGGTTTTCTCCTCCCTCAGTCTCCTGGTGCCGAATAACCATCTAGTTCTCCTGAGTTTTTGTGTATTATGTCTTTTTGAGATGTATGCTTCCATAGCAAACTGACAACACTAAGTTTGAGAATTTGACCTGGTGTCTGGTTTGGGAGTACCAACTTTTAAATGACTAAATTAATGTGTAGTAAAGAAGAACTTTGAAAAAAAAGAAGAACTTTGAAACATTTTAGCATGCTTTTCTTAGAACCCATACCTAATAAAATAAAAATTGAAGCAGAAAGAAAGAAAAGGAAGCTGCTGTCATGCATCTCTTACAAGGCTCTTGAATATTTTTTTTTTTTTTTTTGAAAAAGGGTCTTGCTATGTAGTTCAGGCTGGCCATGAACTCATGGGGATCCTTCTGTCTCAGCCTCCCAAATCCTGAGATTACAGGAGTGTGCCACCATACCTAACTGGCATTTGGAATATTGACCACATCTTAGGAAAGCATTCTAGGATGGGTCAACCCAGTGGGGAGTTGGAGTGTTTTCCACAAACCACTGTAGTTAGTTGTCAATTCTATTATGATTGCCTGATTCTGTGGACTGTAATTGTAATTATTAATATTGACAATGGCTGAAGAACTGGGTTTGCAGATTAGACAGCCTTCCTCAGTAGATAAAAACTTAATCCTGTGTCACTTTATAGAAACATGATGCTACCAGTATAATAATAAAAGGATGAAGGTATGTTATGTACATGCTTCTGCTCCATAGAGGAATGTACACTCCATGTACTGCAAACATGAACTGACAAAATAAATCATTGCTGAGAAAAGAAAATTTGAAAGTCAGAAAGTTGGTAAAGTGGGAGGGGAGGGATGGTAGCAGACTGCAAACCAGATGAAAGCATTAGAACAGCCATGGGGGACAATCAATGGCGCTGTCACCTGGCTTGTACTCCAGCACTGCGAGCTGCTCCTGGGGTCTAAAGAGTATTTCTAATTACCCTGGGCCTCCCACCACTTGACCAGATGACTGGCACCAGCAAGACTGTGGAGCAGGGAGAGAATGAACGAAGATCTATTAGGCATCTATCCTATACGAGCTGCCAGCTTTTATCATAGGGGTTTGCTTAATTTACATAACAATTCTTTAAGGGAAGCATTATTTTGGACAAGAAAACTGAGACATGGGAAAATTAAGTAACTTTGCCTTCCTGTTTTCTATGCTTAAAATTTGGGGGAAACTTGGAAAGCTACAAATCCTAAAATATATACCTTAGGGTTTTATGTTGTGCAATAACCCTTATAACTAACGATCTAAGTGTAGCCTAAAGTTTTTCCTAGCCTAAAGAGAAAAGAGTGCAGTTCTTTCTAAAAGTGTTCAGAACAATGAATATTTAAAGAGTATCCACTGTTCAGTGCATTTTCAATTTCTGCAGAACAGGATTCTAAGAAAGTGGGAACCACTCACAATAGAACCTGCTCATTCACCTTTTGGGGGAATTCACTATCAGAAGAAAGACTCAAAGTAGTAAAAGCAGCAGTCACGTGTGTAAGCTTCCAGCCACAGAGAACTATAGAAAAGAGTGACAGCAAAACTGCCATTGAAGAAACTACAATTGTCAGAGGCCAAAAAAGAACAAAATGCTCAAATTTGGAGTCAGGAAAACTGGGTTCAAGTCCATTTCTCCCATTCACTTGCTGTGTGATCTCAGGAAAATCCTCCTGCCTCCCTGAGCCTCAGTTTCCACCACTATATAAAAGGCAGTTGGGCCTCACCTCAGAGGCCATTGCCAAACAGCCACGGTTCTGATCCACTGTGGTACCCACAGTGATAGCCAAGCTAGCAGCCATGTCCTGGTACAGCTCTTTCTACCACAGTAGCTTATGGCCTTGGTCCTCAGACTTCAGGGTGCATAAGAATCACCAGGGGACACATTGAAACTCAGGTTATAGGGTCTCAGCTCCAGAATCTCTAGAACAGAGAGCACAAGTAGGACCCCAGGATTTATATTTTCACCAAGTTCTTAGGTGATATTGATGCTGCAGGTCCAGGAACCAAATTTTGAGTCACTGGTTTGAGACTTAAGGGCTTTTCAGCAGGCTAAGGAGAACATAAGTGCCCACCAAGCAAATCTACCTGAGAGGCTATTGGCCAAAATATTCTAAAGTGTATCAGGACACAGCTCAGGGTGACCCTTCTTTTTGGGAATGGACATACTTCTCAACTCCAGAAAGGCATCTTACATAAGGCAGGTTGCTGTGTTTTCCTTGTATGTATCTTTCTGGGCCTTTTCTACCAGACTTTTTTTTCTTTTTTTTTTAATTTTAGGGAAGGGTCTATAGGGTGGGTGTTCAGGATCTCACTACTAGATCAGATTCATACCTATCCACCTGTTTACACCCTCCAAATAGCTGAGATTACAGGCATGTGCCACCATGCCCAGTCTTAATTGCTGTCTCAGCACACCCTGGGGGCAGGGGCAGCATGTCACGCCCAGGGATCGAACCCCTAACCCCTGTGCCTGCTTGCAGGCCCTTTAATTCACTGAGCTATTTGGCCATCCCTATCTACCAGACATTTCTGAGACTGTTGAAAAATAGACATGTGCACCATAGTTAAGAAATAGAAACAACTATTGTGTCCTTTAGCTGATGCAAGGATAAAGAAGGTGGTGACACATACAATGGGAAACCACTCAGCCACCAAAAAACAAAGTCCAGTCATTTGCAGTGCATTTGTGGCAGCATGGATGGAACCGGAAGGCATCACATTAAGTGGAATTAGCCGGGCACAGAAAGATGGGTCCTGCGTGGTCTCACCCATATGAGGAATTTAAAAAACTGACCTCAGAGAAGCTGTCATAAAATGAGGGCACTAAGTGGAGAAGAAGGAAGGTACTGAGTCGAATTAGCTAATATGAAGTTCCAGGAAGCTGGCCGAAGGCAGTGTGACTCTCGGTAACAGTAATGTGTGGCATATTTTTGAAAAATTAAAAGGATTTTTGAAAACTTTCATCATAGAGGAATTATTAATGTTTGAGATGATAGCTATATCTGTCACACTTTAAACATTAAACAATGCACCCAATGTATTGAAGTATCCCATAAATATGTATAAATATCATCTTTATGCTTTTATATATAGGTCAAGAAATTAATTTTCAATGTGAACAGAATTACATTGGTGCAGAAATAGAATTGGTATAATCAGGCATTGGCTCCGGTTCGCTCTTGAGGCTCGGGAGACCAAAACACCCCTGTCTTAGTTACTCTTCTCTCATTGCTGGGACAAATACCCAACACCAAAATGAAGGAAGGAAAAGTTTATTTAGCTCACAGTTACTGGAGGCTTCAGTCCATATTCACCTGGCTCCAAGGCAGAGGGGCACATGGCAGAGAGCAGCAGTTCATGGTGGCCGAACAGCAACAACTACAACAAAGAACAATCTCTATAGAAGCTCTGTCTCTCTGTCTCTTATATTCCATTCAGGCTCTCTGCCCCAGGCTGGGGTGTAGTGCTCACACCCATAATCCCAGCAGTGCTAAGACTCATAATCCTGTCCTTGGATCATACATAATCCCAGTGGATTATGAGTTAATCACAAACTCTAGAAGTTCCCACCCCATGACTACATGAGGCTTTGGGGAGACTACTAGACACAAACCATAACAACCCCTCTCCTATTTAGAATCTGACCTGGGCCAAGACCTACTGGGGACACACTCCTAAGAGGGTTCCACACAGGGGACTGGGTCGCCTCAGCCTCGTTCATCAGGATCTGCAGCACTCGGCCTTCAGATCTGCACCCTCCCACTGGCAAAAAGAGAACGTTAGGCCGGTGAGGCAAGAGCAGCCCTCAGATCCTCACAATGTCCAGCACTCAATGTTGAGTGTTCAAGACTGTTTTCCTTCTTGTCGGAGAAGGTAACATTGTCTACTCTCCATCTCTTCTCTTCTCTTCTCTTCTCTTCTCTTCTCTTCTCTTCTCTTCTCTTCTCTTCTCTTCTCTTCTTCTCTCTGCTCTGCTCTCTTCTTCCTCCTTCCTCTCTGTCTGTCTCTGTGTGCCTCTGTCTCTCTCTGTGTCTCTGTCTCTGTCTATGTCTCTGTTTCTCTCTGTGTCTCTGTCTCTGTCTCTGTCTCTCTCTCTCTCTCTCTCTCTCTCTCTCTCTTCTCCTCTCTGACTGGGAATTGAATCCAGGATCACTGTCTTTGCCCTCACTACATTCCCAGTCCCATTCCTTTTGGGGGCCAGGGTCCTTCTAATTGCCCAGGGTGAGCCTGAAATTGCGATCTTCCCATCAGCGTCTCAGAGTGACAGGATCACAGGCGTCTGCTGCCACATCTGGCTCTACTCTGTCTCTTAACAAATATACAAGTGTGAACTATCTAAGGAGGACAGCTTGGACAAGGTCTCTGGGTCAGGCCATCACCATCGAGGGTACATGCTGAAACAACGCTTTGCTTCGGGGTCTGGATTTATTTGTGTGATTGCTTTCACCAAATTTAACTTTGGCCTTAGCCACATCCTGAGTGCTCAAATGAAACTTACGATCTGAGGTAGTAAGGGAAAATGTCTTTTTCTTATCTTCTTTATGAAGATTCACCAGATACATTTCTCCTATGCAACGTTTTCTTACTGTTCCATTTTTGTTATGTTTATGTTATATATCTTCTGGTTTTAGTCACCTATGAACTCAGAGCCAACACTATGCTGTGCAGGGAGAGGACAATGTGGCTTGCATTTGCTTTTGCTGCAGTTTTACTTTCATATCTGTTTCTCCCTCATTCTGCATTTACCTGTCTCTACTTTTCCTTCCAACTTGTATGTTTTTTTTTTCAATCTTTTCAAATATATTTGGATGGAGTCTGACTATAAATAAGTCAATTGACGAAATGATTCCAATCACATTACACCATGGAGCATTATCATATTTTAATAATTTAGTTTGCAATGAGACAATAGTCTTTTAATTTGATTTATAGTTTAACCTAAGGGGAGAACAAGCTCTTAATAGATGTTTTGATAATTATTCTTCCTTATCTTTCCATAAGGAGAACTTTTGGAAAATTGTAGCTTTTAGGCACTGGGATACTTTAGATGGAAAGGAGACTTATAAAATGGTGCGTGTCACAAAGAGACCGTAATGCACATTGTTTGTACTCCCCGGCGACAGAGGCCTGAGTGCGCAGAGGCTGGAGGGGACGGCAGTCTCCCCATCTGGCAACATTGAGGGAGTGTTAAAAAGAAATTTCTGGTAAAACATTTTTTATGAAGCAAAGCAAATCTTTGGCATTGTAAATGTGAACCTCCCCTCCCACCTCAGTGTCCTAGCTAGCTATGGAAAGGCTTGAAAGGCCAGAATGTCGAACCTCCAAGGCAAGGGCCACTATTGTAAGTCCACGTTAGAAACCACACCTCCGCAGAGAAAATGTAGATATCGTGTTCATTCCATTGGGATGATGACTTGGAGGTCAGCGAAGCAGCGACCCCTCTGGACATTACGAAGCCAAAACCCATGCATGAGCTTCCAGACTTCACCTCCTCCTGAGGGACGCCGAGTGTGACACAGCTAGTTGCCCTTGCCAGGCCTGTCCCCCCTTCCCTGCCCTTCCTCTAATTCAGTTTCCCACCACAAGTCAGGGTGCCACAGGCCACATTTTGGTCATGCCACAGTTGGGAGGCTGCGGAAGGCCTTGCAATGCGGAGCTCCCCACTGGGCTCCCCAGGAGGCCCTTTCTGCCACAGCATACTCCCACCGTGCTTCCCTTCTCTGCATGCTGCACTTTGCTATGGCGTTGTAACCTCGCAGGTAGAAGGGTCCTCCCAACTTTCTTCTTTCCTGGGATTCTCGTGCTTTCGGATCATCATCTTTACTTCTTACTATTATGAGGGACTCTTTCCAGAACATTCGCTCCCACTGTATTGCCTGTCTTGCCTGCAAAAGAGAAAGACAACGTTGCATTTTCGGAGGTCTTTGTTGAAATTTGAACCAAAATATACTACACTGCTTTCTAAAGATGTCTAGAACCACAGAATTCTCACCGTGCTCTCAGATTTTTCTTTTCTTTTTTTTTTTTTTTTTTTTTTTTTTGTATTTTAGGGAAGGGTCTATAGGATGTTCAGGGTCTCACTACTAGATCGGACTCATAATGACTTCCTGTTTACAGCCTCCCAAGAGCTGGGATTACAGGCATGTGCCCCACACCCGGTCTCAATTGCTGTCTCGGTGTACCCCGGGGTTGGGACCCACACAACAGGCCTGGGATCAAAAACCGACCCCTGTGCCTACTTGCAGGTGCTTTAATCCACTGAGCCATCTCAGATTCTTCTCAAACTTAAAAGATTATTTATGTTTTTTCCAGTATTCTATCTTGATCTTACAAATATGTTGGTGGGATTGTCGGATATCACATGTTTCCTTGCAATATGAAATACATAGGTTCATTTCTTTTCCTCTTATTAAGGTATTCCTTCCAATAACAGAGTAATTCAATGAGTTTCTGAAAACCTGCGCACCCATGTTATCATTCTCAAATCAAGATATAAAATGTTTTCACTATATCAGAAATCTCCTTTATTCCCCCATTCTAACCATTACTAAAAGTCAAGTGCTCCAAATTTGAACATCACAGCTTGATTTCCAGGTTCTTAAACTTCAAATAAATGGAGTTGTATAGTATGCACTGTAAATTACTAGGAAATGCTTTATTCTTTCAGTATAGTGTCATTAAGATTTATCCACACTGATAAATCTTAATGATTTAAGACTAGTCCTTTGCTAGTTAATTCTCTTTAAATCTTTTTTTAATTAATTTTATTGAGAAAGAAATAGCAATGAGACAATTTTAAAACAGGTTAGTAGGACAGTTACAATAATTAATACATTGCATGTTGTTGTCTTCATAGTAGTTATTCATAGTACAAGATATAGACATGATGATATCTTGTCTAAACACTATTAGTACAAATATTTCTTCTCATTAAACTAAGAGAAAGTAACTGTATTTTCAGGACATAAGAGAATCTGTTGTGCAACTCAGTAGTGCCCCAAATTTTCTGATCAAAGAGATTATGGGGCCACAGAGGAAAGTAATCATTGATGTAGTGTGCCTAAGGAGAGTCACATGGAAAGAAAACCTTCTCTCAGGCTTTCACAGAGAGCAAATTGGTCAAGCAATGGCTGTGACTCATCCACATGGCTGACACTGGGATCTACAAAGTGCTGTGCAGGGTTTCTTTAATCCTAATATTCCATTGTGTGAATAGTTTGTATTTTCTTTATCTGTAGTTACACCACATGTCTAGATGTCCCTCCAAAGCCCCATGCAGTCCTGGTAACACTATTTCAGAGGTGGCTGGATCTAGAGTGTGTGACACTGGGATTAACTCACGGTGCAATGCTAGGATCAAGGGTGCTCAGATTAAGGATAGGAGCACTCCTCACTGTGCCACACCACCCTTTACTTGAGCCAGCCAATTAGGGGCTGAAACCTAAATCTGTGAGCTAAATAAACTTTTTCCCCTTTAGTTTTCAATGTTGAGCATTTTACCTCAGCAACAAGAGAAAAATAACTAACACATCCACTCCCTTGTGGATAAATATGTGGGTTGTTTCCAGTTCAGAGTGACTGTAAATTTATAGTACTGTAAATAAAGCTAATCTGAGATTCTTACAACAGGACTTCTCATGGCCATGCACTCTCTCTTTTCTTGGGCATAGACTGTGCTTGGAATTGTTAAGTCCTCTCAGAAGTATTTCTAAAATGGACTATTATAAAATGTATAAATTGCATTCATTAATTGCATAGTCTAATATGGAGTCTAATATAGTTTACAGGCTTCACTTCCAATCTATAGGTATCACAAGGAAAAGAAAAGAAAGCTAAGCCACCACTGGAAAACAGTGTGACATTTCACAGGACAACTCACCTTCACCTGTTCTCCTTCATGAGCAGCAGGTCATGGGAAGAGAAGATGTGGCTGGCAGCAGAGGAAGTTCGGCAGTATTGATTTGGATTGCAAGAAATTAAAGGATCATAAAAACCAGATATATTATGCAATCTTAATTGGATCTTGGGTTAAATAAACCCAACTTTAAAATATATATATATATATATATATATATATATATATATATATATATATATATATATGATGATTTGATTATGAATCAGGTTTTAGGCAATATTAGGAAATGCTTGTTAATTGCATTAGCTGTGAAACTGAAATTGTTACATAGAAAATATTAAGCTCTTCTGTAGTATATTTAGAGGTTAAATGTCATTACGTCTGTAATTATGAAACTTGGATAGATACAGTAAATATATTTCATGTAGTGAACACTGAAAAACTTCAATGAAAGGACTTCCTGGAGCTAATACAGGAAATGTTAAAAATTACTAAATCTGAGTCATGGGTCCATGGGTACACCTTATACAAATGTCCTATCTCATTATACATTCAAAAATCTTCACAATAAGAGTCCAAAAATTATTTTTGATGAGCTAGAGAAATTTAATTTTTAATTTTTATTTTATTTTACTCTGTAGAAAATAAATCCTTTTATTTGTTCACTATATTTCTCCAAGTTTCACCCATGAGATGGTAAAATAGAGAGCTATTGGGGCTCGAGTGACATTTTATTTTTATTTTTTGAAGGGTGAGATGATTTATTTAACATAATTTCAAAAATCACATGTGATTAGAGAAACTACTGACTTCATTTAAATAAGAATATATGTGTATCTGAAGCCATCACAAAGCATGTGAAAGGATTACCCACCAAGTGAGAAAAAAATGTTTTCAGTTTACACAGCTCACAAAGGATTAGAGTCTATAACATATATAAATCTCTTCTCAATCAATAATCAAAGAAGGGAACTGGTGAGATGGATCAGTGAAATAAGCATTTCCCTGGCAAGCACAAGGTGCTGAGTACAATCCCCAGTTCTGCTAATAATAATAATACTAATACTACTACTAATAATAATAATAGTCAAAGGCAAATAGCACAACAGTACAATGAATGAATTCCTGAAGTGTAAATTTGAGTATTTAATAAACATGAAAAACTGATTATTCATACTAGTAATCAACAAATTATAAACTAATAACAATATACCTTTTCATACACCCAACATTAGCCAAATTTAGATAGTGACATTTTAAAATAAGTTTATATTTAATGACTGCCCCATTTATAGCATTATCAGCCTGGCTTGCAGCTTTTAGATGAAATCATTATCCAGTGAGGCACAGCATGATGGGAAACAAAGACAAGATGATAGATTTAGATTTCAGTTCCTAAAGCTGTTTACAAAAGCTACAGGAATTTAAACCATTAACAACTTTCAGCCCATCTCTCCCTGTCTCCCTAATGTGTTGCAACCCTGCAGAAAGTTGATTTTACACAAGCAAGTTCTGTTCAGTTTTCTAGTTATGAGTATTAAACAGAGTTTCACCTTCCACCACCCCAGTGATTCATAGCGTTCCTGTCTGCAGCTGTTTTGTCTGGTGAAAATGATTTGATGTTTTGCACACACGAATCACAGGCCTTTCCTCCCCATTCACAAGGGGGCCTCTCTCACTGCCTTCCAGTGGTGTTGGCGCAGGTCGCCCACTGCTCCCTTTACTGGTTAGTTTACCCTCTTTTCTCCAGTGCATGAACATGATATCACTACATTCTGCTATTTTCTTTTCTTTTTTGATGTATTTAGTGCAGGTCTATGGGATCTCAATACAGAGATCAGACTTTTAGTGATCCTTTCTGTTTTTCAGCCTCCCAAGTGCTGCAATTACAGGTGCATGCCACCATGCCCAGGCTTTATTCTGCTATTTTTCAATTAAAAAAACAGTGTTAATTCTTTTCAGCCAGTGACTTCCTAGTATTTGTGGAGGAAAGATACTTGTGAGTGGTTAAAACAATGGAGGTATGGAGGAAGAACACAGCTTGAGATAAGTATCTGTTCAGGATATTTGTTTGGCTCAAATCTTGCATACAGGACTCTAAAGAAGATGACAGGATACAGAACAGGATGTGATAGAAAGGATAGTATACATTCAAAGGGAATAAATTGATGCAAGGCTTTTTCATTAGCTGCTTTGTAACCTCAAACATTTCAGACACTTCATTTCGGAGCCTCATTTTCCCAAATACTCAATGGTGAGTTCAGAGCAAATGATTTCCAAGATTACCTAGGCTCTAGTATTTAACAACTCAAACCATAAGCCATATCACAGCTGCACTAAGGACTCTTACAGTTCTGTGGATAAGAAGACATTCACTGTGTCAGTATCATGCAAATCACTTAACAGGCAAAAAAAGATCCCAACCATTTTGAACATATCTGATTTTTCCAAAACTTAAGAGAAAACCAGTTTTTTCAAGCAACACAGCATAGCCAACAAACAATCCATCACTTTTGTCTTTTACTCACAGAAAAGGAGAAAAGAGCCCTGATAACTGATAATGCACAGGTGCACTGGATTTCCTAGGACAGTGAAAGGACTCCACAGTTTGCGGGATTTCATCATTGAGAAAAACCATATCAAGTCCAATGTACTTTACTGAAGCTTATGTGATAAAAAGCAAGATTGGACAAATTCATGTTTAAGATGCATCCTTGGAGCTGGGGTTGCCTTTCCTCCACAAGTTGCTTTCATCTCTCACCTATTTGTATTCACTAATACTCTTCCATTGTTCTTAATTTCCCTTCAATTATTATTTTTCTATGAAAAACAGACACAAGAGATTAAGGATGTAGCATTGAATAGCCCAGTGTATTTGTCCAAACAGACTTTTGAAATGGCTCACAATGGTCCCCCAAGGTGGTTTGTTTTATTCCTTTTCAGAGCTGGGCTTCTCCCTCACTCCACCTTTCCTGTCTTTCGGATTTGCCCAACAAATTTTCCTCTCAGCCTGGCCCAGGGAAGGTCAGCTGGAGGTGAAGCCCAGGGGAGGTGGTGGGAAAGAGCTGGGCCAGCGTGGGGCAGGGCTCCCACAGTATCACTGAGAGGTCACAGCTCTCACCCCAGCAGATTTTTCATAGGTTCCTTCATTAAAAATTAAGATTCCACTACATTACAACACAGATTGGCAGGCGGCTAGAAATTCCTATAAATAATTTATCAGCCCATCCATTCTGATTTCTTCCAAATACTATCTTTGTTATTTTTAGCACAAAAGAAATCATATCTAAGTATTGAGCTCAGTGGAGACGGAAGGAAAATGCCACCGAGTAAACCACTTAACCAAATTAAGGGAAATCATGTTAATTATCTTCATATCTCAGTGTATCAATGAATGATAAACAATACACATTTGAATTTAGTGGTGTAAACGGGGTGTGTTACAGGGAAATGTCACTTGAATTAAGAGAAAGCAGACAATTGATTGCAGGGCTATACTGGTTAAAATAGATTATCCCTAAATTATATGACTTACTGAAACCCCTCCTGTGATGTATAAGTTGGCCAAGCTCTTCTCCAAGTACATTTCTCACTCTAGCAGATACTACAGCATAAGCTGGCTGGTTGACATACAAAATACATGGGCCCATGAGAGTGATATAAGCTAAGTGACAAAGATGAGATCACAACAGAGCCACTTGGTGCATAGCACAGCTCACATGGGAACCTCACAGTTGTTTGGAAGATGCACACTCTGAGTAGCTTTGTTTCCATAAGAAAGGAACTTTGCTTCCACTCAAAACAGAAGGACACTTCTTCTAGCCTCTTTTCCTACCAAAGCAATGACTGCACTAGTGACTGCACTAGAAAAGTAGAGTATGGAGCAGAAACCAGAAACCTGAAAACATCACAGTAGCAAAAGCCAGAGCCAAAGAGGAAGGAGAAATGTTGAGGAGTCTCTGGGCTGAGCATGCATTCATGGGGATCCTGGAAGCCAAAGTGAGTGGTGGGATCACGAGAGCAGGCATTGGTGAAGTTGATTTAGGGAAAAATAACCCATGCTTCTCCAATCATTGGTCTTGAAGAGGAGTTTGAGAGGGTTTTTTAAGGGAAATCCAATAGCATAGTGGCAACTTGACTCTCCCAAATTCAGGGTATCTTCCGGGTGGTCCTCTGTCTTACCTAACTGCAGAATCCGCAGTCCAACCTAAGTCTGGTCTCAGCAAACGGAGCATCATCCTACAGTACCAGGTCGACTCCGCTGCCACTATAGTGCTCTTCTGTCTCATACTGGCCACATGGGTCCCAGTTCCTACCAGAGAGGCCATCAGCTCCTGTTGCTGGGTAGCAAACTCTCCACTCCTTGCTTCAATTTAGCTTCTACTTGTCTCTCTCTGATCCACACAAGGAAAGACACCAAGCCACCTCCACACTCCTCACTACATTCTGTTAGTGGGCTTATGAAAAATCAGCTCTCATTTGCATTTCTGGGACATTGTCGACAGTGATGCAACTGCACTGTGACTGCACTAGAAAAGTAGAGTATGGAGCAGAAACCAGAAACCTGAAAACATCACAGGATGGTGTGCTGTCACCAGCAGCAGCTGTGTGCAAACTCATGCTCTCCACTCAGGAGCTTTCTCCCAGGAGGAGCCTCAGTTTCTCCTCCTGAGAGCTTTCTGGTGTCCTTCTCTGCTGCCCTTTAAACCACCTACTGCAATCAGACTATTCATGAGCTAGTGTTTAGAAGTCAGAGGTTTTCTTCATGTACATATTTCATATAAGAATAGCAATGTTCAAAACACACATTAAATTGAAATGTCTAGACCATCAACAGAAAGTCACATTGCAAACCCTACATAGCACAACTCCATTTTTCTGTTCTTTGAACTACGTCTTTCTGGAAAGGATGGAATGGGTGATGGGGCATGGCTGGGCTGGCTGGAAAGAGGTAGAGTGCTTCTAGAATGTCATCAAGTGACAAAGAAGTAGAAGAGGGCGTCAAACCAATGCAGCCTTCGAATTATACCACCTACAACCTACTGGTACCAAAAGCATCTCCAGAGGTTATGTGTATAATTGCTCTACACCCATCTTAATAATAGCTAATAACACTGGCAAAGTGCTGACAGCTAACGAAATACTAGCATATTCATTACCTCTTAATTTTCACAAAAAACCAGTGAAGTGACTTATTATTCTCTATTAATGGTTGAAAAACTGAGCTTACAAAGATGAAATGATTTGTCTCCTATTTTCCCGAGTAGGAAGGAGAGCAAAGCTTCAAGCCTGGAGTTTCTAAATCCCACTTTCTCCCCCCTACTCCTGTTTTCCTGTGCCTCTCTGGCGCCTGTGCACAGACCCTCACTGCCAAAGCCCAGCACACAGTGACAGTCATTCTTCCCCACTTAGAGCAAGGATGTAGAAAAAGTGAGGGGCTGTGGGGACTTCTTTTTAAAAATTTATATTTTGGAGGGAAAGTAGGAAGGACTGCCTTTTTAAAAATTAGCTTTTTATTTTAAGATAGTAGTACATTCATAGGCAGAAGCAAAATAGGAAATATGTGATCTAAATGGGAAAATAATGCTTCTCTCAGGTGTCTGAAATACACGCAGAGCACACACGACTTTGTGCTGCTAATCGAGAGTCTCTGGGAGGTTTGGCAAGAGTGAACACATGCGGGCCACTGGGCAAGACTTGCTGCAAGGAGCATGCGACTGGCCTGCAGGTGATGACGGCGGAGGCTGTGAGTAAACACAGAGGGAAGGAGGGAGAAAAGAGGACATTTTTAATAAGCTCCAAATCCAAGCTTTTCTCTGCAGTGATTCTGTTTCAAGTTCAGCATGAAGCAAGAGGGATGGACATAGTACCCTTTCTTGAGCAGCCACAGGAGTGGGCTCAGAACTCATGGATGAGCAAGCCACAGCTTTGTGCTTTTCTGGTACAAAACCACAGAGGGCCCTTTATCTGTTGCGTGAAGAAGTATTCTCGAAGTTTCTCTTTAAAAACTCACATGATGAGGGCAAATGGATACTTAATAAACTAAGAAATAATAGGTTTCCAGAAGGCTGTTTCTCCATTTTCTAGATCTAGTTGGTGTGTTTCCTGTCTCTCCATGTACCACCTATGCTGACCTTCCTCCAAAGTAGATTTAATGCCTTTACAACAACACACAACAAAAATCTTCTCAAGATAGGTTCAATTTAAAATAAAAGGGCAAAGGGCCAACCAGGTGGCTCAGTGGACTGAAGCGCTTACTTAGGCTTAGCAGCTGGGATTCGATCCTCAGTGTACCCTGCTGGCCCCGCCCCCAGGGTGTGCTGAGAGGGAGACTGACACTGAGCATGGTAGAGTGGGCCTATAATCCCAGCGCTTGGGAGGCTGAAAACAGGAGAATCATTGAGTCCAGTCTTTGTTGTGAGACCCTGTAGACCTATAGACCCTGTCCTAAAATACAGAGAGAGAGAGAGAGAGAGAGAGAGAGAGAGAGAGAGAGAGAGAGAGAGAGAGAGAGAGAGAGAGAGACATTTACTAAAAGGATGTTATGCAGAAATTGTTCATTCCATTACTCACATTCTTTACTCAAAGCAGCTGTGGAAGACATATCCTCCTGTCTCATTAACTATATTTTTGTTCTTTGTTTGCTGTTTGCCCTCACGTGCACACTGGATCTTGTAACTGGCCGTTTCACTCTTTTCATCACTAGAAACAGCAGAGCCAAATACGTGCCTCACATTTTGGAAAGACATGAAAGGTTTCATGACAAATTTCGTGCATCAGTCTCACAGCTAGCTCTATAGCTATGAAAAAATATTTTGGCTTTGGATCAATCTAAAGTTAAAAAATACAGAAATGAGTTCAACTTACTTTTAAAGGTTTTTCTTTAAGAAAATTATCAGAAGTGTTTTCAAGCAGGACAAATATAATTTCACTAGGAAAATAGAAATTGGATACTTCTAACTATGAAAGTTATAGAGGAGTCAAAAAAAATGAAAAACTAATTGTTTCTTTTAAAGAGAATCAATCTTTTTGAATATTCCAGAACAATTTCCCACCCACACCTCCATTCCACCTCATAGTCTTCAAAGGAGCATTTAGGAAACATGGTAATAAAACCAGTCTTTTTCAGCAACCTGACAGCACTGTCAGGTTGAGTGTCTTTAATAACATGGATTTAAAATATATATTATATAAACCACTTCCACAGAGGACCAAATCACAATCTCTTGCTCAGAGTAGGTACTCAATAAATGTTTCTCAACTATATTTAATATGCCTGTGTCCATTTACATGTAGGTCTTCAAGGAAAGGATTTTGTACCACAAACAAATTAAACTATTAATACTCAGTCATCCTTACGTCTAATATGACTAAAGTTGAACCTAGCTATGTGGAAACCAGAATTTTTCTTTTAACACAATAAGCATTGTATCTTTAAGTTTTAAGTCCATCCTTCCTCCTGCTTTGTCTTGCTAGCCACTGCCCTGTCTATGGGCTTTGATGAGCGAGTGTCTACGGTCTTCCACAGGGAGCCAGGCACAGATGCAAACGTTCCTGACTGATCCACCACCCTCCTTGTTTCAGGGTGTGGAACCAGAACTCACAAAAGCTCCAACTCTGGCTTCCTCCCTTCCCCCCTGAGCAGGTGGGCCCCAGGTGAGTGCCATCCCAGGTTCACAGAATCACTCAGCCTCTTTGTTTGATCACCCGTTGCTTTCTCTACCAGTTTGTTTTTCTGGTTCAGTTTCCTGTCCTGTTCATTAGTCATTTAGTTCTTCCTTGTTTGTTCTGTCTCCTGTGTGTTTCTGCAGGTTGCCTTGCTCCTCCTTGGCCCTGAAGGCTAATGACCTTCTTCGTTCCTCAATCTGCTTTCCGGTGGTAGCTGGGAGTTACTAGACACATGCGTGCATGTTTAGTGTAGGATGGAGAAAGTTAAAAAGTTGATGGGTTTAGAAGAGTCAGACCCTGGGTGAAGGAGCACTTTGCATCATCTTCCTGGACCTCTGAGTAGTCAAGGGAATTTGTGAAGAGAAACCAAAGGAGTAGAAATGCTAACTTGGCTAGTTCTACTCTGTTTTTTTTTTTTTTTTCATTTGTGATTGAAATTTTCTTCTCTTCAAATACACATATAAGCTTGCTCTGAAATGAAAGTTGAACAGATCAAAGCTGCTCAAGTCAGAAATTCAGTTCAGGGAACTTTGATGATTATGGACTCTTACCGATTTGGAAGTTTGCAGTATTTGGTATCAATCTGATAGACTAGAATTATCCAAGGAAAAAAGAAAATCCATAATCTGGAACACAAAGTGTGGCTATCAAAGGATTTAGGTAAAAACCTGCTTTTAGTACCAGGAATACTATCCCAAGCCTTCCAAGTCACAGGGAAATTATTTGAGGCATATGTAGCAATTCCAGCCCCTGGAGCTTTTGAAACACAGGATCTGGGATGGACACACAAGAGCCACACTTTTAGCAAATGCCCATCGAGTCTCAGTTATCAAGTAAGTTTTACAAATTCTGCTTTAGAAGCATTCACTAAAAAGTATATGTGAAATTATAAGCCAGTATCTTCTATTAGAAAGCCAATTTCTCTCTGTTCAACTTTTACTAGCTCAGAAATACCAAGAGCCTTATAATCGTTACTGATTATAGCTGAAAATAACAGCTCTATCTATCCCTCTAGCAAGCATCGCTTCAACTCGTCAGTGCTGTGGTAGATTGCCACCCTGGACACTGAGAATTAATAGACAAACCAGATGCAGTTGCTCCTGGGGAATTACTAACCCAATGATAAGACCAGCAAATAAAAGTTTACTGACTTCTTGGTTAAGTCAATACGTAAAGGCCTTCTACTCCACACCAGGCAACAGGCTAGTCACTGGCCCAGTGCACTAGAGTGAGTCCAAAACAAGTGCTTTCCTATCTCCAGAACCCAAAGAGATGATGCTAAGAGGAAATTCTTTCCCACCATCACAAGTAACATTCCAAAATTACACCTCTGCCCCTGCTTATGACTTTTCTAACCAAAAAAAAAGCACCAATTTAACAATTTCTATGTTAACCTGTTAAATTCTTTTATTGGTACACGTTTGCAGTAATAAGATTTCCACCCCTCGTGGAGAGCTGGCGCTTGTGCTAACACATCTGACCTCCTTGCATTTGTTCCCTCCCTTACAGCCCTCCTCTCTGTCTTGGTCGCTTCCCATCTGAGGAAGTGCTAGCTCCCTCCTTCCTATTATCTGTCTTTTATTTTGCTCTTTATTTATATTTTGGGTCTCTCATATAAGAGAAGCCATGTGATACGGCAGCCTTTGTTAACCTTTTCTTAGCTAATAAAATCAACATTTACTTTAACTTCACCTGTGTCTATCCTTTTCAATTTTTTTTTTCTCCTTGAAAACATTTATGGTTTTAGTGAGAACAAAAGCAAATGAATAAATGTTTAAGTTGGAAAGGACTCTAACACGGTTTTAATCCATCTCAAAAATTGTGAGGAAAAAATCCAGTGTTGTTGTAATAATTTTACTCTGTGGCAACATATTGAGGTAAATATAATTTCCTTAATGCTGCAACAAAAGTGCTTATGAAGCAAATTTCCTAACATATAAAGAGTTTGAGGTCTTAAATTTGTGATTATTACATGTAATTTATAACAGTAAAATACATCTAAGGATATCTGCCTTGAGCGGCCCTGTTCTTGTTAGCAGCACATAATAAACCATCAATCACCGTCCAGAAATTAGAGTCAGAGAGTCGGGTCTCTCCCAGAATGCTGTCTTCGGGACCCTGGTAGGAGAACAGCTTACTTCTATTCCAATGCCAGTTTCAACATTTCTGTTGTAAAGAGCATTACCGCCTGTGCAAAAATCAAACGGAAGTCCTGTCACATAATTGCAGTGAATGTCTCACCAAAACGAATCATACCACATCATTTTGGTTTTTCTTCTCAGTCAGGGAATCGATCAAGAATTTATTGAAATACTGCACAAGAATAAGACCAATGAACACGCTCTGAGATGAGGAACTGTGAGGATGGTCCGGATCAGCAAGCGTCTTAGCATTCAGTGCCTACTTAACACTCTGACTGATTGATGTCCTGGGAGGTTTAGAAGACATGAAAACTACAACTCTATTTTTAAGATACAAATAACTGGTGGGAAGATCAAGACAACTGGAATGATAAACTTATAAAGTATTAAAGAAAATAAATGGGGTGCTTGTCATTTTGGGACACTGAACTATTGCAGTTGGTAGGTTATAAAATCTGAGGCTAAATCCATAGGGTATGGCACTGGATTATAGAACTTAAAAGTTAAGAAGAGGTGCTTATTGACAGATGGTGAACCCAATAGTTCCTGGGAATAAGTCTATGAAAAAATTGGCCTGAGTTGATTTTAAACCTTAGATGAATCTCAGTCTACTGAGGATGCCTTGCATTAGCAATAGAAGATCAGAACAAAAAACCTGCTATTTCTGTCATCAACCTGTTGTTTCAAAAAGGTTGCCATGCATAAAGTATGTGTCAGTCCTCACTGACACTGAGCAGAGTTCCTTCTTGCTGTGTTCTGACTGGCAAGCAATCCTCAAAATCTCCACTCACAACCAATTGATAATACTGGTCACTACACTGAAAACAATTTAAATAATCTCACCCAACTTTTTTTTAACAACAATAGCTTCAAGTCCCTTAGTTTACATTTAGCTCTGAAAGAAAGAGCCAAGTGAGTCTCAAATTTTTCTCATGCTTAGATGTAGTGTAATATATTGAAAAAGTGATTTGTGATACTTGTGCAGTTTGCATTTCAAGGAAATAGACTCAAGAAATATGAGAGCACCTCCCTGGAGAACTCTCTAGAATGTAGTCTGAGTGACAAGGAGACCACATCAAGGACCCATCTTCTGCCCTCCTGGGCCTGCTGAGTGGCAATGAGAGAGGCACAACATGCGCCCATTAGCAATAGAATGTTCGGTGCTGAAGACAATGACAGTAGTCAAGAGTGACCGAGGGTTGCCTAGGCACTCCCCCAAAAAACATTCCCAGTATCACAAGCCACCTTCCCTGTGCGGCTGCTGTTTGCTGTTTTGAAAACTAGGAAATGGAGGTACAGAGAAACTAAGCCACTTTTCTAAGCTCACATAATCCCTAGAGGTGCTGGACCCATGATCTCAAATGCAGTGTGTTGGACCAGTGCTGTCCAGTAAAATCCTCTATGATGATGAATATATTCTGTGGCGGGGCTGCCTAATTCAACAACTACTAGCCACACAGGACTGTCAAGCACCTGAGATGTGGCTGATGTAACTACATAGCTGAAATTTAATTTTGCTTAATGTAAAATAGCCACGGATGACTCGTGGTTGCCGTATCAGTCAGCGCGGCACTAGACCGAGCTCCATAAGGGCAGATTCCATGGGCATTTTGCTAATGATGCACCTTCAAAATTTAGCTGAAATCTGATATATGCATGTATATATGCATATAGATGACCCAGCACAATTTTTGAATGAATAAATAAATATATTAAAATTTAAATATGTATATTAAAATTCATGTAGAACTCATGCCTTATACAAATCTCACTCAGGCTCCTTATGCTTTGAGACTCTCCATCATGACAAAGATAATATATGATAATAAAGATAAGGCTACTTATCTACCTCACTATATGAAAATTTACTCAAGTAAAGCCAGGTTTGTGAAGGAAATTCTACCTGTACGTCATTGGCCAACCACAAAACAATATCTAATTGTTTTCATTTTTATCAGAAGGCAAAAATGAATTTCACTTGACATTAAAAGATCCAAGTGAATTAGAAGTTATTTGCCCCTTTTCCAAGTAGGATGGGGAATCATTTCCGCTCAGGAAATGTTTCTAAGTACGATGACACTCATCAATGGAACCTAAAGGAAATTAAGATCTAGTTGAAGTACATGTGGAGAATTCCCAAACATATTTTTGAAAGAGAAAAATGCAGTGTATAAAGTTTTATTTGCTTTGATGCTAAAAGCCATAGTCATTCTTCTTCCATATATTTTTTAAATAAAATACCTTTACATATTAACAATGTCAAACACAGTCTTAACTACTATGATATGATTTGGGGGTGGTGACAATTGATAACTATCTTTTTTGAGTCAGTTGCAAAGAAACTTTCTCAAATCTTCCTAAAGTGAAGTGATAGTGTCCTGAATCCTTTACCTTGGGCAAGTTTCCATGAATTCTGCCATCTCCCCACTTTGATCCCCTTAGAGCCACCCTGGGAGCTGCCAAATCTGCCACACACCATTCTCAGAGGTTATGATTCACAAGGTCTTGGGAAGGGCCCAGGAATTAGCACCCATGCAATCCTTGTCATTTTGGTCTGTGAACCAAACTTCGAGAAATACTGCACATTCTCCCAGGATAACTGCTAACAGGGAAAAGATTTATTAGGTGGAAAGCCTCCTTTTGCAGGAGCCAGACAGCACTGTTGGCGCAGGCCAGGCACACACTGAACAGTCAGTTCCTTTCTCAAACCTCCATTTTTCAGGTTGCTGTCACTAATTCCTTATCCTAATTCCAGAAGTGAGCACTGAATTGCTAATCAGTTCAAGGCCATGCTCAATGCTGATTTAAGCTAACCTGATCTTGTCAAAGTGAAATCCAGAGGTTTGGTTTGGTTTGAGATTCCCTCTTCCTTTCTGTTTCAATATAAGAAATAATTCAGTCCCAGGAGCAGTTGGGTGCCATCTTGCAACCATATGGAAAATCAAGCTTGGAATAAAATGTACACCATGAACAAAAGACAGAGCAAAGAGGCAGATGGGTCTTTGTGAGACCAATCTGAAGCCCACTTGAAACTCTTATCTTTAGAGTTGTTTAAGTCAAAACATTCTTCCACACTTTTCTGCTGTTTGGAACACAAAAAAGACCTAACTGATACAGTGAGCTGTCTTACATTTTATGTATCCGTTTTTCCCTTCTTACCTTTGATCTCTTTGTCACCAGAATGCTGTTTTATCTTTCTTTTACATTATACCTCTGGATTTTCTGTAGGCATAGATAATGTCCGAGTTCCCTCTACCCATCTACCTGCACTACACAATTGTTACCAAAGTCCCACCTGCTTTTTCTTCTCCCCCCACTGCTTTTTCTTCTCAGTAGAACTAAACCATCAGATATACAAGTAGTGCTACCTCCTGACAGAAGAGTGCAACTAAAGACCCTTTGGCTCATTTAATGAAGTCCACATTTTATGTGACTGTCTTGCCAAAGGTTTGACAAATGAAGTAGCTCCCTCTCCAAATCCTCTTTACAGTTTTATTCTTGCTGCCCTAGGATTTGTAGGTGCATTTCAAAAGCATTCTTCACCATTCTGGTCTTTCATGCAGTATCTTTTCATATTTTGTCTCCTCACAATATAAAAAGATGTAAATGCAAAAAAAAAAAAAAAAAAAAAAAAAAAGAACCACACAGTAGATGTCCAACAGAAGCCAGACAGCCCTTTCAGGAGCTTTGGGTAGTTGAATAGATGAGCCCACCAGAGAAAAACCCTGGGCTCCAACCCATCTGTACAAGAAGTCACAATTCTGGCACTCTGCATACTGAAGACACAAAGCACAAAAGTTTCACCCTCTCTTTTCCATTTACTTAAGGAGATGGGCACAAATGAAAATTAAAAATCAATAGTAGGACCTGAATCTAGGAAGTGTACAAGGCAGAAAGCAGAACAAAAAGGCCCAACCAAATGGAATTTCAAACCATTTTTTTAACACGGTCTCGAGACTACAGATGGAAGAACTTTTCCTGAAAACCTCCTCCTAATTACTTCATAGACCAAAGTGAGATGGCCACAATGAAAGTCCATAGTGTATTTTTCATTGAGCTCTCGTTTTCAAAGAAAAGACTGGAAATCGTGTTCATCTAGAGAAATGTTATCACCAAACTTATTTGTTTGTGTACTTATTTAGTTGTTGCTGTCTGCTTTATCACTTATATAATGTTAACATTCTTTCCAAATGGGCAGATGGACCTCATTCAAGTTCTGACAGTAACTCTTTGTTATTGGTACAAATGGCTTCAGAGGTATTTAATTACCATTAGTAGTCATTCGTTTGCTCCTAGCTGGTGACATTTGGAATAGTAAGCAGGCAGCATTCTTTGTGTCCAGTGAGTTCATAGAAAGTTAAACCTACTTTTGACAACAGATTCAAGCTTAGCTACCATTAACCCCTCTTCAGTTACTGGATGATGTGTTTGCACAGAATGAATGATTAATGAAGGCTAAATAGTCCAGTTTCTATCTTGAAACTTTTTTGTTAACTGCTGCAAGCTGAGTGACTGGCAAGGTGAGTGGAGCTCAGGCAAGGATTCACGCAATCTGTTGCTTGTACTCTCAAATGAATTAATTCATCAACTATTTACATTCAAAAGATGTAATAAATTAGAAACTCACATTCTGATGCCTTTTCCCTTTCACAGACTGATCCCAACGACCACGATTTTTGCCAGGTTGGCATCAGAAAGTGAATTTGGCTTGCACATCTAAACTGAGTGCATGATTGTTTTCTCTCAAGGAAACTAAGACTGAGCATTGTCAACTGGTAACCTCCCACTACAAGCTGCTGAATGTTGCCTGTGAATTTTCCTGCAGTGGATTCTAGAATTGTTCTTGGGGGACAGCTAACATGTCATCGTTAACATTAAGAAAACCACCCACGTCAGGTTCGAGGCAGACGGGTGTATACAGATGTTCAGAGCATTTACTGGGGTATCAGTAAGTGGCATCCCCAAAGTTAATATCTCCAGAGAAAGCCTTGGTAGAAGAGAGTAAGGTCAATGAGCGGGGTGCAGATTAACATTCATGCAGTGTATGAAAAAGGTGAGCATCATGACTAACTGCAAGAAAGGGAAACACACTAGAGAAAGAAGGATTTTAAGAACAGAATTTTGTCCCAACACTCCACTGTATACATGTTGGAAAATAGACTACATGTGCTTTCACAAGTGTTTTTGGCTATGCTTCAAATTTCCTTTTCCCTTGTTTAATTTCATAGCATTTAAGCATCACTTGTGACATCCTTCACCACCCCAACAGCTCAGAATTTGAGACCCATGGCAAGAGATACAAATGCATTCATTTTTCAGAAACAAGTAAATAAATAAAAATCTGTCATTTCCTATTTGGGAGTCTATTGGACATCTGCTTTTTTGCAGAGTTTCCAAATAAAATGTCCCAGAGTATGTTCTATAATAGACTTTGCACCTCATTTTTATCAATTGTGTGTTATTCTAGCCAAATCACCCCCTCATCCCAGGAGAAGACAGCAATGTGAGACTGGAACTAGTGTTTTCCACAGGGGAATGCACAGGCCAACCACACCCACTGACTCAGCACACACTCTGTTGTGCAATTTGTATGTGCAGGATGGTGCGCGGGGTTACAGAGAAGGTCAGTAACAGGCCCTAGGCCCCAAGAACCTCGCTGTCTGGAAAGAAGGAAAATTGCAAAGGCTCGGAGATATTAATAATGCTTGACACAACTTGGGGCATGCAGACAGCATCCAGGAAGAAGATATTGTAAATGTGTGGTCGGTTAGAAAGAGGATTTTCAGAGCCAGCAAATCAAGGCACTGCTGATGAGGATGTGATTAGCTTTCATTTGTGGGAACCTGGGTCCAGGACAGAAGCTGCAGCCGACTCAAGCGGATCTAAGTCAAGCTCCCTGCACTCTTCAACCCAGCCCCATATGCAGCTGAAAGGGATGCTAGATACTACCCAGACTTCATCTTGGTCTCCGCAAGTCACTCCCAGCCAACAAATCCCACTGAGTTCACAGTGTGCCCGGAGAACACGTAGCCAAGCCCACACGGAGCCAGTAGTGCTGAGCATTTCTATGCTTTGCCGCCCAAGGTGTTGAGCGAAGAGCCCCTCCTGCTTGTGGCTTCCCCCCAGGATGGTTCAGGGCAGACACCCAGCTGCAGGGCTCCTGGGCCCACTTCATCTGCTGTGGGGAATGGGGGAGTGGGGCAGGAGTGGTAGCCAACAGCTCTGGGCTTTTCCCCAGCAGCCCCCAGCTGCAGAGGTAGGCAGCTGCAGGGAAAGAGCAAGACTGGCTGAGCCTGTGAAGTGGCAGGGAGGGCGTGTGGGCCACCCAGGGAGCAAAAAGGCATGCCCAGGCCAGCGCTCATCTGACCTCTAATTGGACCATTTCTATTTTGCTGCAAGCCTTTTTCTCAATGGCTTCTTCCATCACAGGCTTCAACATAAGCTCTTTGATTTATCTTTTTTATTTTTTTGAGATAGGAGATCTCATTATATTGTTCAGACTAGCCTCTAACTCCTGGTCTCCAGAGGTCTTCCTGCTTCAGCCTCTTGAATAGCTTGGTCAATAGGCAAAGATGAATGCACCTGGCAATATAAGCTCTTAAAACCACTGCTAACCTTAACAGCAGAAGCAATAATTTAGCCCCATCTTGCCGATTATCATAGACACACAGGGCTAGGTTTCAAAGAGTCCATTCTCAATGATAATTTTATTTACTTTCTGACCTGGATAACACACTTAGACCATGGGTAAGAAGGGACAGTGGCAAGCTGCAGTTCCTGCTTGACCAACTTTTACTCCTTTCTGCAGGGTTGGATTCGCTCCAAAGAGAACATAGCCTCAGTGCCTACGCAAGCCAAAAGGCTCAGAGCTCTCCCAAGTGTCGGTGAAAGAGAACTCTGCAGAACACCTCAGAGCTCTGAAGGTGTCGATGAAAGTCACAGTACACACACGTACCACTTTCTGGATCCTCTGTCCATTGCTCTTAGAGTTGGCCGTATCATAACCTGCCTCAGGCAGGGGGCTTCGGCCTATAAACTGTTTCAGGCAGCAATGTCTTACACTTCATTGTAGCTCAATTTTGTCAAAAAGACATGAAATCTATATCTGGGAAGATATTTGGGGCCACAAATTTCAGAGTATCGCAAGCAAAACAGAAAATGTGTAATTTCCCATCATAGGAAGTTCGGGGCTAGAGCAGTCTTAGGTCAGTGAACCCAATAACGCAATGGCACCATCACTGATCTGAGTACAGTACTTTATTATCTTCTCTTTATTGTTACTGTTGTTGTTCTGTGTGTGTGTGTGTGTGTGTGTGTGTGTGTGTGTGTGTGTGTGTGTGTGTTTGCAGTACTGAGGATTGAACCCATGGCTTTCACACTGGGCTACAAGCCTAACCTTTTTAAATTGTTCAAATTTTGAGACAAGATCTCACTAAGTTGCCCAGGCTGGGCTCAGAGCTGTTGTCCTACTTCCTCTGGCCCGGAGCCCTGGAGTTACACCTGTATGCACCTTGCTTGGCTTTTCTTTCCTTTCATCTGGACAGTTCTATTTCTCTTCATTTTAGGTGAAAACAGTATCCAAAGACAATTTGGAGGTCCATTTTTAAAAAACAAAATTAACTTTCCCAGAAGAGTCCTCAGGCTCTTTGGCTGGGTCCAGGGCATTGCCCATGCTTACATCAATCACTAACCAAGACATCACTAGACTCAAGAGTTACCCCATGGGTAATGAGAACTGAAGACTCCCTGAAACACAGAGCACAAGTGGATACTGGGGTAGGAAACCAACATCCACTGTGATATTTGAAACCATACTGATCCAGGTTTGAATCCTGTCAACATTATAAACTTAGATAATTTTACCTCTTGTAATTTTAGTATAATCACATAAAATATGGAATTAAAATATCTCCTATTTCAGAAAGTGTTGGAACATACCTATAATCCTAGCACTCTGGGAAGCTGAGACAGGAGGCTCACTAGGCAATTTAGTGACCTGTGCTAAAATAAAATATTTATAAAGGGGGCTGGGAATGTAGCTCAATGCAAAAGCCCTAGGTTCAATGCACAATATCACAAAAGGAAAATTATGCTACATAGGTGGTTGGTGGGTAAGCATCAAGCAAGGCAATGTTTGTGAAAGATATAGCAAAGAGCACGGCATGTAAGTTACTTGCTGTTGGCTGCTTTTCCCTTCTGCTTCCTTTTCAGGAACCTCAGAGTAAACATGGCACTTTGATCTAGGGACTCTCTCCAGCTCCTTTGTGTCTATGTGGCTGGTCTCTCACTCTCCTGCCTTTTCTTATGATTTCCGGTTTTACAACATAGCAAGTAATGCTTTCCATAAGATGGTTATTACTTGCTATTAATCCTACGATTGGAATAATTGATAAATGTGTAGCCTCACACGATACGCGCCCCAAGTTCATATCTGTTTGTTGTCTTTGACCCTGATGATGTGGTCAACTGGGGATGCTCCAATTAAAGGTAATGAACCGATTTATTTCCTTGTAATTTGTTATGTTTAATAAGTAAGAGCCTAGCTTGCACTCTGTCCAGTGAGCATCCCTACACATTAATCTTGATCAATTGCCAGCAAGCATTTAATGAGCGTCTTTGTTGGTACAGTTTAGGGTGCTCCTTTGCTCTATTTACCATTGGAGGAGAGATGCTGTAAGAAAGGAAAATTCATATATGCTGTCACCAGATGAGCTTCCTGCTGCCCTGAGACAGAAACAAGTATTCTGTTTGCATAACTGAACACAAAAAGGGCTAATGAGGATGCACAGGTTTAGATTATTACTAAAAGACACATATATTTTTAAAAATTAAAGACTATCTTTAACATGTATAAGTTGCAGTGGCTCCCAGGTAAGTGCTAGAGAAAATATTTATGCTGCATCAGAGCAGAGCAGATGGTTTTCTTTCGATGCTACTTACTGTTTCTGAACAAGCATGGGGTATTCAAAGAGAAACGTGTTCGTTTTTAATCAGCGAGTCATTTACTGAGCACCAGACAACAGTGCATTAGTGAAGAAGGGGACAGGGAAGTCAGGCAAGGCTGGCTTCTGGCTCTTTCAGGGGCTGATGACATTAGGGACAGAATACATAGGTAGGTATCAGTTTGTGCCGCACAGGGCAACATGGAATGGTCAGAGAGCCAGAATGACTTCTAGCACTGCCTATCTTCTATGGACCTCCTGGACAAAGAAATGGTTTGAGCTAGAGAATGCGCAAAGGTGATCATATCCTAAAATTCTATGATTCTCAAAGTATCCCAGAGTCATGAAAAGCAGGAATAGTTGGTAAGGGTTGGTCAGGATGAGCAAGCCATGAGGTAGAGTTTGAAGGCTGGAGATAGTGGGGCAGTGGGAATTAAAAGAGGGGAGGATCCTTTCAGAGCAGCAGGAGTTAAAACTACCAAGTAAATCCTTTGTCCCTCTCCAACAGAAGCTTTTCTTTCCAATAAAGTTTTATACTCAAAAATAAAAGAAAACTACCAAGTAAGGTTGTTTGATACTAAGGGTCAGCCTAGCTAAAGCTATACATCCATGTCCTTGTGTGAACACTTGCCTTAAGAAATCCAGCTGGGGGCAGGGAGATAGCTTGGTGGCCTAAGTGCCTACCTGGCAAGTGCAAGGACCCAGGTTTGACTCCTAGTACTGCATGCCCTGCTGGGCCTGAACGTTGTGCTGCGCTGGCCACCAAAATCAAGCATGGTGGTGCATGCCTGTAATGGCAGTACTGGGTAGGATGACACAGGAGGACCACTACAAGTCTGAGACCCTGTATCAAATAAGTGAAAGATTTTTAAAAAGGAAAGAAATTCAGCTGGGGGCCAGAGAGATAGCCCGGTGGGGTAAGCGCCTTCTTGGCAAGCCATAAGGTCATACATGAGTTTCATCCCCATTCCTCGCCTATGTAAAAAGAAATTCAGCTGGGCAACAGTCACAGAGAGCAATATGAGACTTGTGAAGCTCCTATTCATACATAGACTTCTATTGCTTTTTCCTTTTAAATTGTGATTTATTTTCTTCTCTTCTACCTCTTCCTCTTTTTTTATTATATTCATCTGTTTCCCTTTTTTTGTGGTACTTAGGATTGAACTCAGGACTTTGCATTTGCCAGGTAAGTGCTCATTCTACTGAGCTATCTCCCCAGCCCCCAATGTCTGTTTCCCATTGATGAGACAAAATATCAATACCTACAACTTAAAGGAGAGGTTTAATGTGAGCTTACAGTATTAGGGGCTTCAGTCCCTTGTAGCTGGGAGAAGGACCTGGCAGAGAAAGCTGTTCACCCTGCAACAGCCAGGAAGGGAGTGTGGGGAGAAGCTGGGAACACAAATGTCCCCTTCTAGTGAGGTCCCCAGTAACCCACCTCCTACAAGCTCTGACTTCCCAATAATACATCCATCCATGAACTTATCAATGGGTTTATCCACTAAGTGGATAATAACTCCAAGATCTTGTCACCTTCTAAAAGCCCCACTTCAGAATATCTAAGACTTTTGGAGGACATTTTAGATCTAAACCCTAATATTTATTCTCTTCATTCCCTCCTACATTCCTTTATCTTTCACATTTTATTTTCCTTCTCATTACTACAGCTAGTAGTGTTTCTGGTGGGTGAAGAATTATTACCTACAGGATACTTTTTAATGAGCAAATACTACAAACCTTCCATATACTTCTCAAAATTCAAGCTCTGGAGCTAAACAATCTGAATTTGGGTGCCTGGTTATGACCCTTACCATTGTGTGACTTTAGGCAAGTGCTTTATCTGTCTACATCCGTGTCTCTGTTATGGTTCAGATCTAATATATTTTCCAAAAGCCTAGGAGGGGATTGGATGACAAGATGCTTCCTCATCAGTGGTCTACTGATTAGTTTACTACTAAACGTACTATGTACTCAGAACATGTGGCCTGCTTGGAAGACTCAGATCACTGGGGGTGCGATCTGGAATGGTGCATCCTTCCTTCTGGACCCTCCCTTCTTTCTCCATTTCCAGGTTCTCATGGACTAAGTGGCTTTTCTCTGCCATACCCTTCCAGTATGTTGATTTTGCCTCAGAGCAACTGACCATGAACTAAACCCACTGAAAGTACAAGCCAAAATCAAGCTCTCATTGAAGTTTTAGGTATCTGATATTTTGTTCTGGTGACAAATAAGCGACTAATATGGTCCCCTTGTAAGAATAAGCATAGTAGTAAAGCCCATCAACAACAGAAAAAAATCATGCCAAACTCCTAGAGTAGCTATAAAACTAAGTGGACACCTACGGCCCCTAGTACTGCGCAGTACACATGATGGATCCTACGTGTGCCAACCATCATTCTGCAGTGACCCATCAGGACATCTGCTATCTTGCTTGTACTGTTGTGACAGGAAGGTTCTTCTATCATTTTGCACTGAACATCATCTTATGTGACTTATAAAAAGCTTTTACTTAAGAGAGTTGGATCTCCATCTGAGTTAATGATTTAAATGTGCTAACTAAAATTTCAACAGCATTTTAAAGCCTTCTGAACAAGGCCATGGCCTGAAGTTTCAGCCTTTTTAATTAATTTCTCCTCCTCTGCCCAACAATCTAGAAATCTCTAATCGCACTGTGGCCCCCTCCTGCTCCCTCTCACAGATCTGACTTCAGTTGCTACTATTTAAATTTTATGAATCATGCTCTTTCTCTTTGAACTCCTGAAACCTCTGAAACTACACAAATAATTAGCAAGATGCAATTGTCACAGTTTATAAAAGATATTGTAAAAGATTTTCTTTTTCTATGAACCTCTTTTTTGCATTTTTATTTCTTTCTCTCAGTTGTCTCCAATTTGCAATCATTAGCATGAGGAAAATGTCAGCGATTTCTCCCATGAAGAGAGAAGGAGTTTCTTGGAATCAAGAAGGGTGACAACCACTAAGCAAACACTCCCTTCTTCCCAGGCAGTGGGAGTGTGCCATGGCAACCTTTCTGGGTGCAATCTCAGAAGCTGGGCTGAATGGTCTCCCCCATACATTAACTGTACTGGGCACACCGGGCATGAATGCCAATGAGAAAACAGCTAAGTGCAGGAAGCTCCCAGCAACATGGCCAGACTGTGCCTAGGTGAAAAGGAGACTTCTGGGTAATGGGATCTTCTGGTACTACAGCTTTTGTTTGTAATGATGTGCATTTGAATTAATATCCATGTTTTGGAGCATCTTCTATAAAAATGTCACAGTGGAGAGGACTCCTGAATTTTCTCTGCCTTATCAGAAATGAAGGAGCATCAGGAAGTGCCCCAGGGGCCTTGACCCCTCTGTAGTTTGACTTGTTGCGGTATGTTACTAAAAAACATCTGAAATCAGAGACTATTTCTTTATTCTCTCTCAGATGTGGCAACTTAAAAATCTTATCACCAAATGAATTTTTCCAACCCTATCCATTCCCCCATACTACATAGATGAAGCCCTTCTGTTTCCCTTCTATTTTTCTGGTTTGGGAAGAATAGGGCAAGATCTATTTGCCAGAACTTAAAAAAAAAAAAAAAACAAAAAAAAAACAAGATTCTTGCCATTGCCAACCAAGGTGCCTCTAGATCAAAATGTAACCAAAAGTTGCTTTATCAGCCCTATTAGCAGAGGCCAGAAAGGTTTTCTCCCAAAATCATGGCTTTCATTAAGACCATAGAGCACCAATAAATCCTGAGTCTACATTGGGAACATCTACAACCTGGAAACGAGCCTCTAGTAGGCAGAAACAACTGTTTCCCCTTCATTTCTCCAAACCTCCTGGCTGATGCGTCATAAGCTACACGACACCTCTTGATGAAAGATTACATTTGCTCTTCCTGAAATACTTCTGTATAAGTTGTTTCCTGCAAATTAGTCCCTAAGTTATGGCAAGAACCACTCTGTGCATCTGTGTCGCACACAGTGCTAGGACTGCATCATCAGGAGAAGCTACTTCCTGACTGAAGCTGGGCCCTCGTTATCCATTTGGTGACATCAGCCACAAGACACAGACTAAGAGCAGAGCACCAGGGAACTTAGCCTGTTGATTTTCCTCATGCTAAGACTTCTGAGCATAAAAATGTGGTTTTAAATAAGCAGGTATGCTGGACAGTTCTTGGAGTCCTGCCATAGTATGAGTATGTTTTGCCTTTATGGTTTTAACCTCTTGCTATTAATAGATTGGGTGATGACCTAAAATTACTGGAAAAATATCCCTCTGGAGCAATGAGCAAATGAGAACCAATCATCCTTGCACTGTCTCTGCATAACTGGTATCTGCTCTAATTCTTCCCAGGAATGGGGAGTTGTCTTTCTTAAATTTCTGCAGTGTGGCCTGAGGGATCTCGAGTAACAGTAGTTATCCAGCGGCTGGCCCACTGTGCAGATGTGGAGAAACATATTTGGTAAATCTCAGTGAGACCATAAAAGGCACTATTTCTTTTCAAACTTATTATTGCATTTTACCAGTGTGTTTCTCAGTAAGACATTAATCTGATTCTTCAGTTTAGACATCCTAACTTTGGTCCATTTTATGTTAAATTACACAATTTTAATATAGAAGCTTTCAAAATAATTAGAATTCACATGTGGATTCTTTTATAACCAGAAATTTTAAAATTACACTATATAATTATAATGTACCATGAGAAACTGTCAAGTGGATAACCTTGTTGCACTGAAATGTTTTTGCTGTAAACAAGTCTATCCTTTAATGGAATATTTTTCGGTGCATGTATTCACAGAACACTCTCAAGGCATGTGCTCAGAAGTTAGGAAATAATTATATTTCCAAACATAATCTTTTCTAATCATCCCATTTTGTTTTACTTAAAAATAACCTGGGGGTTGCTAAGACAGGCACAATTATCTTTGATCTCAGCTCTAGGTAGCATCCTCCAGAAAATGATGGTGGAGTTGTGGGGGGGGGGAATAAATTCATAGGTTGAGTTTTCTTTTTCTGAAAATCCTCACTCTAATTACAAATAAATACACTAGCAAGAAACTGCCTAAATTTAGCCTCTGCCTTTTTAAAGGAAGCTAAGCTGGAAAGCGCTGAATTTATAGTTAATATTTAACAACTCATCCATGCAGTCTTAATGCGCAGTAACGTTCAGCAGGATGGAGACAAGGTTCAGGCCAGTTCCACAAATTTGTACCGAGTACCTGACATGAGCAAAGACCCTTTAAGTTCCAGGGGCTGCCATGTGACAGCAATAAAGTTTCTGACTTACAGAGCTTACTGTGGGGAGAGGGAGGGGGAATGGAAAGTAAAGAAATTCTGACTCAATGAATTAAGCTCTGCCCAAACAGCCCTGAAACACAGAAGGGGGTGGTGCTGCTCTCGGGACAGTCACTGCTGTGCACAGTGCTTGGCTGAGTCTCCCAGGAGTCAACCCTCTGTAGGTGGGAAAGGTGACAGAAGCCAAGGGAGCAACAGACACAGTCTGGTGGCTTGGGGAAATAGCCAGGTGTTTCTGCAATGGAATCCCTTAGCTTGGGGTGTGGCAGGGAACGAGGCTGATGCATGTCAAGCCCCAAGGGATCTGTGTGCCACTATACAGTAGAAATTCTACTTTGTTTCAAATAAGAACCAGTGTCTGGCAGACCATCTCCTGGAAGGGAAAGCCCCAGGGCCCACCCCAGCTCACAGTCCTAACAGGTTCCTTGAGATCCCTCTCCTCACTCCTCCTCTAGCACTCAGAATCCTGCTCCATTCAGTAGTGAAAATCTTCAGATGGTGCTCAAACTCGGGACCATTCTTGTCCCTGTCCTCTTAAGGATAGATTCTCAAACACCTGCCTTACTACAGAGACAACTCCCATCCAGTGTCAAGGGAGCAGAGCACCTTTGCCCCCACACTTCCTTTCCCCCCACACTTCCTTTCCCCCCAAGAGATATATTTGTGCATTGTCAGTGGCCTTCCTAAAACAAGGCACCTGTCTTCAGCCTAATCCAGAGAAGCACATTTTTTGAAGTATCTATAAATGCTTTCTTATTGGCTTCTTTCTTTAGGAGCTTTCAGAGTGTTTCTTAAATTTTTTTCTTCAAAAGTGGACATTGCTGATTTCATACTAAAGTATGAGAATGAAAGAGATAGATAATATTTAAGCATTTTGCAAAAGGAAGTACGCCACTCCCTGGGGCATTTTACACCAGGCAGAAGGGAAGATGACATTGGCCCAGGGTAGTGGTGGATGCAGCTGGCTCATAGGAACTGGCACCATCCATAGACAAATAGTGAGCATCTTTCAGGTCCAAGGTGCTGGGAGCAGCAGCATCTGCCCTCCGGGTGACCTCATCCTCTCCCCAGGAGAGGGTGTGAACCTGGCAGGAGACAGGGACTGAGAAGGCAGGCAAAGAAGCCTCGGCAGGAGGCTCCAGTGGGAAAGGGCTTTGCCTCTCTGAGAGCAGAACAGCAGTGCAAGGCATGGAAGACCTGGGGGTGGGGGCAAGGGCTACTAGGATACATGTCACCCAGAAATCAGGCTCCACCTTCACTTTGGCAACCGCAAGGATCACGAGACCTTTCAGGAAACTGTCCAGCCAGCAAAGCACTGGCTTGGGGCAGATGGGGAAGGGGATTCTGACTCCTCAGGGAAAGGCTAGGGCCAGAGCCTGCCAAGGTTAACTCTTAAGCCTCTAACTTTAGAAAGTAGAGAACCCTCACAAGGAAAGATTCTGAGCCTGCTTTTAGATGAGGTCAGGTGGCCATAGCATATCTTGCCCTAACTCAGAAAACTCTAAAAGAGGGGCTCCATCTGTAACTGAGCATGGACAACAGATATAAATGAGGACTCTTCTGGTTTGGGTCACAGAGTCGCCCTAGCTGTCATGAACACCTCTTATGGTGTGGCTATGTGCAATGCCTGCTATTGTGTTAGTACATCTCTTCCAAACACACTTGAATAATTAGAAGAACCAAGGAGGCCTAAGGGAATGATCAGCTACCCTGAGACAGGGAAGCTGAGTTTTTCAAATTGAGAGAGCCTCGAGCATGTTTTTGTAGAGTCACTCACCATCCTTAACCAAAAGTAATTTCAGGTATAATTCATCCTTGAGCACAAAGCACTGGTGTCCAGTTGCAAAGTAGTTCAACTAAAAAAAAATCACATTTGCATGGGGCATGCTCGCTTGCTTCTTCAGGCCCAGGGCTTCTACAAGACACTAGCTGCTTCCTTTGTCCTGTGGAGTTCTCTGCATTGATCTGTTAACGGGGTGCCGCAGTTTCCACCAACATCGAAAATCTCTGCCTATGTTTCCTTGGGGTGTCCTAAGGTACAGTTTACATATATCATTAACCTGTGCATCAAATCAGATAATTTTGCAAACATTTTCTTCAAGTATGGTAAAAATCTTCCTGGCCACTTTCTTCTTATGTGATAATCAACAAGTAGATTAAGATTTGATATAGTTGAAAAAGACTATTGAGAAGTGAGAAAGTGACTTTTTCTGAGATCATTAACATGAAGAAAATATTTGCTTTGGAGCACAGAGTTCACTTACTAAGAAACTTAAACTTTTCATAGGAGTCAGGCATGGAAGCCCCATTGAGAGACAATCTAAGGTGAGAGAAAAAGCTCAACGTCCCAGGCTGACTTGAACGTGGCCTAGCTATCTAACCTTGAAAATGATTCAAAACTTCTCTAAGCTTCTAGTTCCTCATCTAAAATATAATAATCCTCATCTTTTCAAAGTTGTCACAAATCTCGGAAATAATGCACACAAAGCATTTGGCAGGTTGCAAGTTCTTGATACACTGTAGCTATTTTATTTATTAAAGAGAGCAAAAACTTCTGGAGAAGATGGGTGCATTAGTCAGACATCCTGTCACCGAGACACAATACCCAATATTCACAGCCTAAAGGTGGTAACGTTTAGTTTGGCTCACAGTTTCCAAGGTTTCCAGTCCAGGGGGGCAGGAACATCTTGGCGGAAGGATGTCGCAAAGCAAAGCTGCTTCTTCCTCCGTGGCAGCTGGGACGCAGAACAGGGAGCAGCATGGGACAGAAGGGGTCAGAGGTCTTACAGGGTACAGAGATTGGGGGTCTAGCACCACCCCAGCCATAACCGGAAGTGTGCTTCAGCAATGCTCCAGGGGCCCTGCAAGCTGATTGAGACCAAGTTTAACCATCATAAGAGGCAATATTTTTTACCTATTTTCTAAATCGCCCCCTCCCCAAATTCTTCTAGATAATCTGACTTAATGGCCCTTGATTTTATTTTATGGCATTGTTTCAATTACACAAGTTCATTCAGGCGAGCAAATCCGCGGATGATTGCTCCATCCTGCCCATGACGTGCATCAGCACAGCCTGCCTCTTATTCTGAAGGTGGACGCTTGAAGTTACCCAACTGAACAAAAATAAGGAAGAGTATCAAACTCACCGTGCCATGTCACTTCCTGCATGGTGGAGCCCATTTATGGGCCAGGAGATACAATGAAGATTGTTAGAGAACCAGAGGAATGAAAGACACACATTGTTTGTCTTGAGCAGCCGGCCACAAATGAATAATGGTGTTTTCTTCTGGGGAAGAACAGGTTTGCTGTCAGAGCATTTCTCTGTGCTGTTTTCCTTGGATCCAGGATGTGTTAGTGAGGACACGGTAAAGCCCAATGATAGACTCAACGTGCGATAATTCAACAGTTGGGGGTGCGTTCAAAGGCAATTAGGGAGCTGTGTGTAACCTGATCCTCTAAAATCACTTAGGCAGGTGCACCAAGTCTGAGAAAAAAGATGAGCGGCTCCTGCCTTGACTGGTTACATAATGGCATATCAAACCCCACTGTGGAGCAGCACTCGCGTTCCTGTGCTTGGTAAAGAGGATCCAAAAGAGAGTCAGAGTTTATAGCAACAGCGTGCAGAGTCTACACACGCCAAGTGATCTGAGGACAACTTTTCCGTTAGTTTCTTACATCCAAATTCCTAAGACAGTCAAGGCCTGGCACATGACAATTGGTGATAAAGATTCTATCCCACATGCTGACTTATTATCACTTAAATTATACCAGCTCTTCTATAAGTATTTAGTCAGCATAAGCTTTTCACCAGGAGCGTTTGTTCTCCACATCAGAGTAACCTGAAGAAGTGAGAAGTAGAAAAAGTATTACCATCAAATTAACATTTTATTGTAAAGGATTCAGGTGAGATCTTTTGACAAGGGAGCAGAGATTCAGAGATGGAACTGTAGTTGGTAGGGAAGGTAAAAAAGGATCAAAGTTAAAGATAAATATGTGCCAGATACATCCTGTAGGTGACACCGTCCAATCAGTATGACAACTCCATAAGGTAGAATTTACCTTCACTTTCTTAAAGTGAAGCTCTTAAAATTATTTTTTTTCTTTTTTTCTTTTTTTCTTTTTTTTTTTTCTTTTCCTGTTTTTGGTGGAACCAGGGATTGAACTCAGGCCCTTGTGTTAGCCAGGAAAGTGTTTATTCCATTGAGCCATCTCCCCAGCCCTTTACCTTTACTTTCAAATGAGAAGTGGAACCCCAGCAAGTGATTTGTTACCTCCATGAGCCAAATGAGTGAGGTCATCCCACTTTTCTCAAATATCAAAATCTCTATGCATGTATTTTCATAGGCCTCACTGATATATATTGTTGTGCATAAACATAATAAGAAAAAAAAAAACACCAAACAAAAGCAAATACTATTTTAACCTCTGGAATTGGAATCCAAAACCTAAAATTTATACCACAGGGTCATCCCTGTCCCTGTATTAGGCTTCCATGCCTGATTTTGAAAGCTAACAAGTAGTGAATACAGGATGATACATTTGTCCTCATGAATAGCTGTGCAAATATGCTCACACAGCCATTGCATGAAAAAAATAATAAAGGCAAATCAGAATGAAGCAGAGCCAAAGGGCAAAGTGAGGAAGAAGGATCCCAGAGGCAGCAGTGAGCTAGCTCCACCATATCGCACAGCTCCGTCCTTCCACTCAGGACTCCATAATGAAAGCAACTTTTTTTTTTTCTTTCAAGGCTAAATGGTAAAATGGAAAACTAATTTAACGTTACTTTTGCATTACCTTCAAAACAAAATTAAAGTTATCCTTTTACAGAATTGTTTTGCCTTCCCAAGGTTAAGAAATAATCAAACAAAATCCTATGAAATTATTCATTTCTCTGTGATTTCTTTCCCCTTTGTTCTTCTACGGTTGGAAAGCTTACTGACTTGTAAGTGACTCTCATGCTAATATGCACAATATTTATACATCTATAAGTAATACCACTTGCCCAGTGCCATTCCACACACAAAAAATAGAATTTTATGTATCATTAAGCAGTTTCTAAGGCACCAGCAATTTCATGCAAGGCACTGGTGTAATGACGAGAACAGCTACTTGCTAAATAGCAGAGTGTTTGGAAATTTTAAGACCACTGCGTTAGATACTTGGACACAGCTGGACTCCCTGATCAAGCTAAACCCTCCCTCTCCTGGCCACATGGGTTCACTATACAAGCAGCCCCCCAACAATGGCTTCTCTCATGAAAGAGAGGGGTCCAAAGGTTGGACTAGTTTCAGTTGCATCCAAAAGAGAGACCCAGTGATAGAGACCAGACACATATTATCAGGATAGAATGGAAATATGGTGCCACTCAGTTAAAAAATACAAGAAAAATATATACCTGAAAGTATTATGGCAACATTTCCTCTTCTTCCTGTGGTTCCTTTCTCGCCCCCTCCCTCCCTCTCTGTCTCTCTCTGTCTCTCTCTGTCTCTCCCTCTGTCTCTCTCTCTCTCTCTCTCTCTCTCTCTCTCTCTCATTTAATGGTCTCTTCCTTGATCTGCAATGGTGTTTTGTTCTGTTGTTGTTTTGTTTTTTGTTTTTAACTTGCTACTTAAAGTCTAAGTACAGAACAAAATTTAAAATGTAATCATTATTGTTCATATACATATGGTGCAATTTCAGTTATATCAAAGATCACAGAACTCATGGTTATCAGGGAGACAACAGAATATGTTTTTCGTAGCTTAGCCACGCATATGCATTTTGTTCTCACTAGAGCAGTGGAAATGCTGCATAAAACTAAATTATTTTTCCCTCATCTGCACACATGCACAAGCTACTTATTCCTTTGGTCAGCTGATGAGTGGGGAAGAACTGGAAAGAAAAGAGGCCACCAGTTACACTGTCTTTCCCTTTCTCTACAGGTTGCCACGCCCAGCCTAAGGGTTTGGTGGGTCTCTTGGTCATTGTTGCTTTGAATCTTGAGAAACCCTCACCACGTGGGCGCCCTTGGAATTCAGCATTCATGGAGCATCCCGATGCTTCCTGTGTGAGGAGACGGCAGGTACACGTGCTGCACATATTTCCTCTGCTCACGCTCAGCAGCCCCCCATTGTACTTAAAGTACAGAGCCCAAGTTTTCAAAGATAAAACTAACAAAATGGAAAGCCAGCATGAGGACCTTCTGAGCGGGGGTTCTGTGACAGCACAGGCCACAGGCTATGGATGTGGTCCTGCACTCAATCACCAAAGACAAGACAATGTCCCTCCCCAGGGTGGTGTCCAGGTAACAGCTTCACAAAGGGAGAGGAGAGGCTGTGAGCAAAGGGGAAAACCACCCACCCAGGAGGAACTGGACAAGAGTATAGCAATGAAACAACAGTGAATTCATTCTGGTTCTTCCACAGCCTAATTAAATGAAAGGGGCCAAACTGACCGATATTTTGCCAGAACACTCAAAATGCTTTAGAGTCCTTCACAAAATTACAGTTTATTGTCTGTACTGTTTGCAACCAGAATATATTTAAGTACGTTTGTCAAGCACAGCAAAATGTTCAATGTGTCACCATATAATGGGGGTAGATGAAGGGTAGTCGTCACCTACCCCTGCAATGACAATGACACTGTGCCTAAGTCCCAACTGTGTGTAAGGAAGGGAGAGCCTCAGACTTTATAAAAGACACCCACAAGTCCCTAAAATCTCTCTGAGCAGAGTACACAGAAATCTTAAGGATTCTGGATGACCCATGAATTATTTTCTGTGCATTTCTTCACACCACAAATTAATTGCCTTTTCTATTTTTAATAAAAGTCTATTCTTTATCAATTATTTTGTACAAATAAATAATTACTTCTTAAAGGTTACTGCACTACATAATGAGTTTTAAAAAATGAGAAGGGATTCATTTCTATAGCACAGACACACAGATCATTGGGTTAGATTCTGCGCATTAGAAAACTTGCAAAATTCAGTTAGACCTTAGACTAACTGAAATGGTAAATTTTCAGACTTCCATGACTTCATGTTTATAGTTCTATATCCATCAGTCCTAAAATACTCACCATTCCTTCTCTTTCTTTTCACCAGCCCTTTTTAAGGAGCCACAAGAGTAAAGAATGTTTGCTATTGATGAGAGAAACATAGTGACAAGAAACACCCTTAACTGAGAAATTTGACGGGGACACTCTTTACTCTCTTTTTCCTTTTTATTTTAGTACTACAATCGTTCAATTAAAATTGAGAAAAGCCCTAGAATAGATGCATCAGCAAAGTCACTGAGTTATGAGTGCAGTGAACATCATAGAGACTCTTGGTTCATGTGTTAGTTGAGCAGCTATTCTCCTGGCACAGCAATAGACACAGAGCATGTGACAACGAGGGAGAAGCTTGCACCATTTGCTCAAGGTGCTTAAGGATGGGTGGGGAAGCCAGGCACCCAGGAGTGCACCGCTGGCAAGAGTGACTGTTTGGGTGCCCACGTGGTGTTTGTCAGCTTGTGCGTTAGGCAGGGAGGGATGGGGGTGTGTGTGAAATGGAGGCATGGTGCCAGGGAAGAGCTGGAGAGCAAGACGGAGTGAAGGGAGGGGGGGAGTGGGAACGGAGATTTTCCCAGTTCAAGGCAGCGGACACAGGTGAAGCCCCAAAGCAGAGCTCATGCTGGGAGGCAGGGCTGTGGAGTGTCTGAGGGAAGCTTCAGCTGAAGTGTGAGGCACAAAGCCTGGAAACCCCAGCAAAACGCTGCCCTGCATCCCAGACAGAGGGACCTCAGAGGCTGGCTGCTGGGGACACAAGAGGCCTCGCAGAATGAGAACCAAAAGTACTATAACTCAGTACAACGAACAGGTTTCAATCCAGGGGTCTTCCTAGGAAGAGCTTACCTAGCCTCTGCTGCTTGGCCAACTGGGTTGTCTTTGTACAAAACAGGGCTCCTATTGGCCACCTGTTCCTTCTTGAGGGAGCACATTGCTTGCCATATGCAAATGTCTTTGCCTGAGACTTAGAAAATGAGTAGAAAACTTAACACTTAACTAATTACAAGAGATTGTAAGGTATAGCTGTAAACTGCAATATATATATATATATATATATATATATATATATATATATATATATATAATTTTAATGAAGGGTCTACAAGGTGTTCAGGGTCTCATTAATAGATAGACTCATAGTGATCCCCCTTTTCACAGCCTCCCAAAAGGTCACCATGCCTAGTCTCAGTTGCTGTCTCAATGTGCCCCGGGGGCTGGGCCGGGGCCAGCTTGGCAGGCCCAGGGATCAAAACCCCAGCCTCTGGGCCTGCTTGCAAGCACTTTAATCTGCTGAGCTATTTTTTGGCTGGCTCTTATAAACTCTAATTTAGCTCAGTCAATATGTTCCAAGTAATATATATATATATATATATATATATATATATATATATATATTCAGTGTGTGCCAAATGACAAACACTGAACCAAAATCCTTAAGCTCTTGTTTCTTAATAGAGGAGCTATAATTGTGAGTAAATCCAGCTTCCAGCCTTGAAATGTTGTCTATGTCTTTTAAAATAAGTGTGTCTGTCTCTTGACTCTTTGGGGTATAAAATTCTTTCATGGGAGCTCCATGGGGTGTGGGATACGGCTCAGTGGCAGAGCTCTTGCCTTGTGTGCACAAGACCGTGGGTTCAATCCCAGCACCACATAGGGGTTCCTGTGTTTTTCCAGCATGCACTTTGGCTTTACTATGCTGATTGCTAACTTGCCATTCTTAAACCTCAAGAACTGTGTCTATATTGCTCGTCTATTCTTAACAGTATGACATGCTCTCTGCAAGTCCCTCATCACATGATCTCATGAGTCAGCAAAGCAGGGTCCAGTTGAATACTTCTCCAGGTGAAACTGTGAAAAGTCTGCTCCTATAGTGACGACTCTGAGTCTGTGGAATTCACTTCCAGCAGCAAACTTCAGTGCAGATGTCTACACTCCAAGAAAGCGTAGCTTTCACAGCTTTGAACCACATTTCATAGGTGGGAAGGATGATGATTGGTAAGTGAATCTGTTTTATATAGTTCCATCACACTGCCTAACAATAGATTCTGATAGAAAGCTGTGGAGTGAGTGGATTTTGCACTCCACTCTAGAAAGGTAAGATCAGTCAGCATTTTGCTGAGATTAGGCAGAAAGGATGTCTTAAACACTTGCCTTCCTGATAATTCCTTTGAAAAAGACAATTCGAGCCTTTGTAGTTATTCCTCCTTGTAGAGGCTTTGGTTTTTATTGATGAAAGAAGAAACATCCTCCTACTTTATTATCTAGTATGATTTCAATTGAAATCTTAGGCAAACTGTGTTTTCATAACCATAGTCTCAGGAGATGCTCTGTAAAACATGAAAAAGAAAGTGCTCCAGGGTCAGAGAAGTTAAGGAAAGACTGTAGATTATCATTATTTCTGGGCTATTTGCAGTAGAAATTATTACACTAAAACTACTAGGATAAGGCCTATATAATTTCACTTCATCCAATGACTCCCAGAACCGCTTAATAGCAAAGCCTTGTTTTCAGATAGCACCTATTGCACCCTGCGGAGCAGTGCCTGGTGGCACCTCCTTTGGAAAGGATACATCAGAGCCTAGAGACAGCCAGCAGAGCCGAAAGATTTTCCAGCCCTCAACTTTACTAAACACACGTCACATCCTGTCATCAAACAGGAAGAAAACGCTCAAATGAGAAGGGGCACTGTGAATGAGGGAGGGGAAAAGAAGGAAGGAAAAAGAAAAGAAGGAAAACCAAAACTTCTGTAAAGAAGGAGGGAAAGAGGGGGTTGAAGGGAGGGGAGGGGTATAGGTGGAAAAAGAGAATTAAGATTTATTATGTACAGGTACAAATTCCCTATGATGAATGCCATCACTATATGTATTTAAAATGTACCAATCAACTTAATTAATAAAAATATTCATGAGCTGCTTCTACTTCATCCATTCAGATACCTAAATATTAACTCATTATAAATGGGTATGTTGTAGACTGGTAAGCTAGATAAAAATGTTACAGGCAGTCAGACAGGGCTAGGTCCCAGAGAGGCCAACATAGAGGATAAAAGTTCACCACTGTAGCCAGGGGTGAGTCTGCTAGAGGCCAGGTCTCAAGATAAAGATGCAATGGTCAGGCCTACACACCTCCCCAGAAGATGAACAATAGACTGCAAATTGTGCTCACCTGTTGACATCACGTCAGTCCTCCCTCATGGGGGCTAAAACCTCTGGTTCTTATGTCCCTGCAAACGTCTTTGTTCTTTGCATGTGTATTTGATATGTGACCTGCCTCCCCTTTGGATCAATATTACCTAAGCAACTGTCCTTGTAATCTTATTGGTTAATCACGGTTTTGTCCCATATTGTACCCACCTTGTGATTTTCTTCCCACCTCATGATCTTGCTCTATAAAACTTACTCTGTAAAATAGGGCCTGAATGAACCCATTTTTTGCATTCCCTCCTGTCTTTTAGTCTCTCTGTATCTCTATCTGTGTCTCTGTCTGTATGTCTGTCTAACTGCTTCTGCCTGCCTCTCTCTCTCTCTCTCTCTCTCTCTCTCTCTCTCTCTCTCCCCTTTCCCAATATTTCCTGCTTTTAACTTCCATTTTTTCCTCACAATTCATTCTTCAGTTTGGGGGAACACAAACTAGGCATATCTGACATCTAGCAGGTTGGGATTTATGTCCCCTATATCACGTACATCTTTAATATTCATGGTGTTCTAGTCATTAATGACAAGAGCTATATCAACACAATATCTGCCCTGCAAGAACAGCTAGTATTCTTGGAAAGAAAAGACTTCTCTTCTTAAAGGGAAGCTGCCCAGAAAGGCCACATGTGATTATGTAAAAATTAGTGGGGCAGAAATAAGCACTATGAGAGTTGAAAGCGGGAGGGCAATTGAATGCACATTATCCACTTTTGGAGACAATGGCAAAACACATACATCCCCTTTGTTCCCTTCTGCCTGTCATTTTTTCTTCCTTTCCCAGAGACACCCAGAATACAAAATGTGTTATTTGTTCTGTGCCCACAGCTTTGGCAGGTTGGGGTCCCTACATTGTTAAACCCAAACACATTCAATATTAGAGTTTATTGTCAGGAAGTCATAGATCTTAGAGCCAGGGTTAGAAGAAAACTCTCACCCTCATCTAAGCCACCCCAGCCCTCCCCTGCCCCTTGCTCTTCTTGCTTTGGCCCTGCCCCCCTACTCGCAGTTCCCCAGGCAGCAGCCAAAGAGATGCTTTTCAGATGCAAATTTGACCGGGTCTTTTTCCAGTGGTTTCCCGTCACCATTAAAATAAAACCCAAATTCTTTACCACAAGTTACAGCACCCTGTGGTGACCTGGGTCCTGGATACCTTGGCCACCTCCCTCCTGTCACTCTCCTTCCTCACAAGACTCCACCCCTGAGTACCTTGGCCTTTTCACTTGGCAAGGGGAGGCCTGTGTCCCCTCAACTGCTCTCTCCCCTATGCCATTTCTCCTCAGAGCCTCAGGTCCCTGCCCCAGTGTTGTCTCCTCAGAAAGCCTTCTCTGGATCTCTGGTCTTTATGTCATAGATACTTCCACCTCCACTCCCATCCCAGTCCCTTCATCCTTCCTCTTTTCTTCAAAGATCTTGTTGCCATTTTTTATATCAATATATTTGCTTGTTACCTCCAAGAGGGTGGGGGCATCACTCTGCTCTGCCCAGTGCTTCAGTGTGTGGGGCCTGGTGCTGACTGTCCATAAATATCTGTCGGCTAAACAAGCCCATCAATGAAAGAGTGAGTGGATAAATTTCAGTAGAACAGACAAGCCCAGCAAAACAGACTATGTGTCAAGGAATATCTGAAGGAACTAGAAGTACATACCTTCTCATAAAAGCCTAGACAGTGAATAACAGTGGTGAAAGCACAGAACATTCAAAACTTGTTCTGGAGAAAGTCAGCCACAGCCATGGGGCCTTCATAAGTTACTCAAGATCTATGTACCTTGGTTGTCTTAACTGTAAAATGGGAACAGTAACAACTATCTCATACGATGACTGTGAGGACTAAATAGCATATGTGAGACAAATAGACCAAGTACCTTCCAGAGTGGATGGCAATTACTATTGATTCCCAAAAGCCTTTTATAGAACTTCGTTAAATAGAAAAGTGACTGCTATTAGTTCAAAGTGAAGTTTCTTTGGGTAAGTGAGAAAGGTAATTAGCTCTTCATGAAACACATGGAAAGTACAAGCCAAGACTTTTTTTTTTACATTATTGCCTTGAACTACCTACATGCATGCACACGCACACACACACAGGCACACACACACGATCACCATTCTCAGGATCCAAATACTTGATATTGCCTCATTATGACTTTTTTGAATTTTTGGGGACTTCTTAGTTTACCAGGAAAAAGCTACATGCACAGTTAATAAAACAGTTTTGATTTTGAAATAATTGAAGACTCTAAAATTACAAAAGTTATAGTTTCTCTATAACCTTCACTCAGTCTCCACCAGTGATATCATACATAGCCATAGTTACGTGTCAGAACCAGAAATTAACACTGGTGTGTTCCTATTAACTCAGTTACAAAGCTTATTTAAATTTATATGAAGGCTTTCTCTGTTTTTAAAGAATCTTAGAGTTAGGAGCTAATTGGGATCATATCTTGACTCCATTAATCAGGCAAATGGGACACATGTATTAGCATATAAAAACTATAACACATAATTCTTCATATTTTTCAAAGAATCTTAAAATTTAAAAAGCCTCTAGCCCTAACCTACTGAGAAGTCTGATCTTCCCATTGCGAGAAAGCAGAACACAAAGCCCTTCACAGTTTCAAAGGGATGTAGACAAGAGGAACCCTGATTTTAATCTCTAAGGTCAAAGCTCTTCTCTCCCTGAAAACCTAATTCCTCCTTTTCCTGTCAATTCTGGGTCTTGCTGTGCCTTCCCATCAGGAGGGGAAATAAAGCTGAGGCCAGCCTAGAATTCAAGGAGCATTTCAACTCCAGTTAGATGAGGATTAGGGCAGAGAGGTCCGGGAGAAGCGGTTAGGGGCAGCAGGAAGACGCCCTCGTGCCCAGGCGGGGCAGGGTCCTCCCCTGCACCCCCTCAGCCCCTGCAGGTGCAAACGCCACCTGCAGCCATCTGGTCACCCACACAGGACCACATGCCAGCTGTCCCTCACCCAAACCACAGTCTCATTGCCCCTTGGTCTCCCCCGCCCACTACTCTCTCCTGCTTGAGTGTGACAAATTAGCATCCAGTGAAATTCGTTAACTTAATGAAACAGAAAATGGTGCAGAAATATTCTTTAAAGTTAAAAGAAAACTAAAATTACCAACACATCATGAGCTCCAGGCAAAACACCAACTCCATCTTTGGTGTAGCTGTGTATGGAGTGAATACATGCTCTGCTTTCCTCATTTGTAAACTCCTAGTGCAGGGCAGGCCACCTGCAGGCTGGGGAGACAGCCTTCAACGTGCCCAGCTCCTAGGTAATTGCAGCATTTGGAGACGGGGAATGTGGTTTCTGGCTTGGGGGCTCTCCTGGTTTAAATTTTGGTTCCCACTAAACATGGGGAAAATAATACCAAGCCATCTGCTTTCCTTGCTGTGAATCATCATGAAGAGCATAGCATTTAGACCTAGAGATAGGGGTTTGCGTCCTTCCTCCACAACTTACCAAACGTATTAAACTGGGGCAAATGCTTAAGTTTACCTGGGCTGCACAATGGGTGGGCGATCTAGTACTAACCATAGAGCTCGCTTGGAGAAGCTGATGAGGTCATGCACAGGAAAGTCCTTTACAGAAAACAAGAACCCTCATGTGTGTTATCCTGTATAAGAAAAATATGGTCAAAACCTGCTAAATCCATTGGAACACTTTAGCACAGAACCCTGCCATGCTAATGAAATTATTTAATGAACAGGCTCCCCTCCCCCCTTCTTTTTTTCTTTTTAACTGAGGAGTGAAAAAGAATATATAGAGAAGGGGTGGAAGCAATCCCTCTTCATAAAGAAATTTTCTTCATAAAGTTTTTCTTCTAAAGTTTATGAAATCTGAGGTGTTACTTCTTCCTCCCACCCTCTCTCATGAATATTCTCTTCAAAGCTTTGTGCCGAGTCTAGTCATTCATTATGGGGACTCTGGAGGGAAAACCTATACTCTCAGTCTGCAGGAGAGTTTTCGTAAGTCTTCATGGTAATGAGAAAAATAACCACAACTTGGTGAGCTAAATTAATTAAATTTACATGACTGTCATTTATCCTGGGATGATGTCCCTCCTACATTATTTAGTGTAAAAATCGCCTTCCTCCTCTACCGTGATGATGATGGTAGATGGCAACTGTTTTGTTTGTTGTCAATGTCCTCACTCTGCAAAATAAGAAGCTGGCTACCCTATGTCAGGCCCCAATTATTTTTTGAAATTGCACTGGCCCGGGACCCGCCGGTCTCTGGGAACCCTCGGCCCGAGAGGTTAATTGGAGATGGCAGGGATGGCGGTGGGGAAGCTCCTTCAGCTGCCCGTGTTTTGCTCTCCTCCCCAGAGCCCGCGGGGCCCACTGCCCCACATCCGGGCTGTCGCCAGTCCCTGGCTGCGTATCCGCGCCCCGGCCCCGCTGGCACCTCATCCCTGTCCGCTTCGCTCTCCCGGCCTCCCCCGGCTGGCGTCACCCCTCTAGACACAGCTCCCTAAGTTTGCCATGTTCAGTGACCCTGTGCTGACCCCGAGCCATGATACAAACTATGGGATTGTAATGAACCTCTAATTGCCCACAGTGCCTCCGCGAGCCGTCAGCCCTGCTGCCCGGCTATCTTCCTCACCAATTCGGTCATTGCCGTGCAAGCAAGCAGCCTGCAGCCTCAATCTGTGCCCGGAAGTCCAGAGCCCCACAGTCCTAACCACATGAGGCTGGCTCCACAGGCTTTGGGAATAACAGAATGATTTCCTTTTGCTTTTGAATCAGAGAGAACACTTTGCACATGACTCATTTTGCTCTGTGGGGACCTTGTTCTGACTTCTATCTTTCCCAGTAAGGTGGGCAGAGCGGATGCCCAAGACCTGGAGGCAGGTTGAGGAGACAGGAGGTTAAAGCATCTTAGTTTCATGATGATTGTAAAACCCCACAGTTAATCCTGAAACACAAAACAGCTGGTCTAAATTCAGTACAGTGACAAGCAACAGGTCTTGATTTAGCAGCAGAAACTGTCTGCTCTTACCAGTGAGGAAAACAGCTTTCTAATTTGACCTTAAGCATAGCTCCCCCATGTGCTAGAAATTGTGCTACCCTGAGCACACACTTCATTATCTACGTTGACTAAACAACAGATACAACCGTACGGTGGCAACAAAGGCATTTTTCAGGGGAGACCTTCGAGGCTGGGAGCGGCTAAGGGACCTGTCCAGCCAGCTCAGCCGAAGTGGCAAGCAAGAGCACGCGCTGTCCAGGAACGCAGCGCTGACCCAGGTCTCAAGGGTTGGTGGGCTTCTGATTCACTATGAGGTCCCAGGTGGAATACTCCTAATTTTCAAAGTAAACTCACAGAATTGTACTTTTAAGGTCCAGGGAGGTAATCAACATGAAAATACTGACTTGAGAAAAGGTAGTAAGTCACTTGAATAAATGCCTAACAAACTAGAAAAATTTCAAATCAAGTATCTCCAGCACACTCATTAAACATTCTCTTTACTTTGCAAATCTGCCCTTGCATGAGGCAGGTGCTGAGGAAATAACGATGAATAAGGCAGCTCCTGGCCTCCTCCAAAAACTCACAGAGCATAATTGCTACTCTGTTTACTTCCCACTTCAGGCCGCATTTAAAATTATATTTCTCCAGTACCAGATTTGAATTTTTTTTATAGAAGATTACAAATATTTCTTTGGCTTTTCAAGTCCAAGGTTTGTCACAGCATGATGATGTCACAGTGTCCTTGTGTGGGTGGAGAATGCTTCGGCTACTCTTCACCTGGGTTATCCTTATGCAAAGTGAAAATGATGATCAAGGCACCAATGTTTGTAGCCTGTGTGTTTTAAAACAGAAATGAATGAACCAGAGATAATGAAGACATGAAGTTTCTGGAGTTCATTCATTGTTTCGTTTGTTTGTTTTAGTTTCAGGAAATGTTTCCGTACATCTGCCTTCTTACAGTCCAGTTCATTCCTTGGTTTACAAGTCATTTGTACTTGCTGTTGTTTAGCAAAGCTGTGTGGCTAGTTGTTCTATTCTGTTCCTGAAAATCGCAGCCTCCTACCACTTAGAACAGCATTCGCTTCTTTGAGAGTGGTTTTGCTATTAAAATCCACTAATTCTTAATCCCAGAGTCCCTGAATTACGTCACGCTTCACTTCTTCAGTAAAGGAACAGGAGTTTTTAACCAGAGAGCAATGGGTGATTAGTGAACATCCTCCTTTCACAGAGGAAGAACTGATGCCCAGAGAAGTGAAGAAACTCTAAAGCCATGTTGAAAAGACCTGGCCCACAGGAGCCTGCTGCGATAGGTGAACATCCTCTCTAGGATGAGAACTTTGCCTTTCCTTAGTTTTTCAGGGTTCTCCTGCTGTGCTATCTCTTATACATGGGTCTCCACCAAGAGGATGATGATCTCGTTATGTGTCTCGTTATGCTGCCCCCAAAAGTCTGTTAATATTTTCATAACATGGTTTCCAGCAAAAAGATACTTTAAGATGCACCTATGTAGATCAAATACAATGCTCTGCTTCTCACACCCTCTTCCCAAGTGCCATGTTTGGGCATAACATATTACACATGTTCACAACAAGGCAGAAAGTATTATAAAGCCCACTTTACAAATTAAAAAGCAATACGCTGAGAGTTACAAAACTGTGGATGAAATTGGTTGATGAATTCTGAGAAATGTGTCAGTGGCCACTTTTGTTATTGTGTAAACACAGTCATCTCGATGTTCATGAGAGACCATCCTTCTTTTGTGGTTCACCACTGCCCAAAGTGACATTATAAAATACATGACTGTACTTCTAAAGCTCAAGCTGTCTCCCTATCTGAGGATCAAAGTGCCACACTAGGAAATGGGAGGGGAGTCTCTCACTCCACCCTCCAAGCATGGTATGATGAATCTAAGGCTGAAAAGTTTACCCCAAGCGTCCTTAATGAAGTCCGTGCATCCAGCCTAGATTATTTGCCCTTCATGTCACCATGACCGCTGTTATGGTTTGGGTCTAGTTGTCCCCCCAAAGCCTCATGAAGTCATGGGGTGGGGACTTCTAGAGATTGAGATTAATTCATGATCAAGGTTGGGATTTTGGGTCTTAGTACTGCTGGGATTATGGGTATGAGTACTACATGCAGCCTGGGGCAGATAGCCTGAACTTAAGGGAGACAGACTTCCTCCCTGAAGCCATTGTTGCTGCTTTTGCTGTTTTGTGGCCTTCCACTGTTATGAAAGGTTTCTCTCTGCCAAATGCCACTCTGCTTTGGAGCTAGCTGAGTATAAACTGAAACCTCCAGTAACTGGAGCTAAATAAGCCTTTCTTCCCCTAATTTTGAGTGTCAGGTATTTGTCCCAGAAATGAGAAAAGAGTAACTGAGACAACCACTATATCCACAATGTTCCCCTTGCAAGACTCAAGAAGAAAGATGACAGGATTACTCCTGTCCAGGGCCTACTTCCAATTAGCCTTAGAGAAATAAGAAGTAAACAGCAGGTAGGGATTTCTCTAGGCAAAACAAATTTTAGTAATAGTACTTTGCTGGCTATTCCTATGTTTCTAGTTTAGGTTGGAGCTAAATGCAGAAAATACCAAGAATTTATACTTAAAGCATGGAAAGTTAAAGATATTGTGATCTCATTATTGACCTACTGCTGGAGGAAGAGGACAATGTACCTTCTACAACCTAAAACAAAAGAACACAACTTCATAGTCAGAGAAGTCATGTAACCATCCAGGGCAGGGCAGCAGACAGAAACTAGCCAATGGAATTGATGCAGGTAGATTTATTCTTACCAGTCACATGGTTGCATTCAGTTTGATAAGGCTGTTACATATGTTTCACATGTAGCTCAGCCCCTTGCACTTACCTTCAACATTTAAATCAGAAACTGACGCCTCCATATGCAGTAAGGCAGATCTGTTTGTGACAAAAAGAACAGTAATGCAAAGCAAAATGTGTATGATATTTGCACACTTAGGATCTTTCCTGGACAATATGAGGCACAAATCCATTTCCAGCTCTAGTGCCGCATGGCCTTAGCTTTGATCTCAGGGGTCACTTGCAACCACGCGGCCATGCATGTATTCCTGGCACTCTTGGTCTTCATCTTGGCTTCTGTAAAGCTAGAAGCATGGTACTGCCTAATTCCTGGCATGTGGGGAGGTCTAAGTGAATACCTGTGAAACACTTTGAAAAGTGCATGTTACATAATAAAGCACAATAAATGTCCTCTCGGGTAGTTTCTGTGTTTTGTTTTAAACATATTTTCAACATAGCTAGCATATAGTGGAGCAAAGACATTGAACAAGAAGGAAAATGATGTTTTATACTAGTTGTTCTTTTAATTTTTTTTTCTCACTGTCTCTGTTTTCTGTTAGTTTTGGGTGCGAAGGTAGAACCTCCCCCAGTAGCTGAGAACCGTGACAGCATTGGCGATGTCCCCATCAACTCCAGTGTCCAGAAGCCAGCTGCGAATGCCTCAGCGAGGTCTCCGGGGAGGTCAAGTCACAGATTAGAAGGAATCACTGCTGGCTTTTTTCTCTGCCTTTAGATGCTTGCATGGGTTTTGCAATCTCTTGGTTACCTTTTGCCCACCTGCTGACACCTAGGTAGATGAGATTTCCTTCCACCTAACAAATTTTGCCAAATGAAATGGGTAACACTGAGTCAGTGAGGAGAATATAATTCAAAGATTTTGGTCTTTTTCCTAAAATCTAGAACTGTAGTAAGAGATAATGATAACTTGTTTAATCTTTGAAAAGACTGATGGAAATAAGAGCATAGTGACTACAGCCCTAGCAGACCCTATCCTAAGACTTTGTGTCTGTTGATAAGGGATGCGAATACTCTGATTCCTCCATTTTACAGCTGAAGGAAACCAAAGCACAGAGTAATTAAATGCTTTGTCCAAGTTGCATCACTACAGAGTGCCAGAGGACTCAAGACCAGTCGTCCATTTCACTGTAGAACCTATATTCTTCACTCGGTGTTCTTGGCGAGTCTTGCCTAAGCCCAGGAGCTAATGAAAGCAGTCAGACCTTCCTTCCTGCACCCTGTTGGTATGAGAGGATAAGCAGTGATGTTTTAAATGAGAACATACACAGACAGTGCAGAGAGTCCACCAGCACAAAGGGGCTTTCAAAGAAGCTGTCTGTCTGTTGAAGGTCTCCCTTATCAGTTCAGAAACTCAATTTTTCCAGAGCACTATAAAAAAGACACCATTCATCAAAGCTTAACTCACATAAATGAAAAGACTGGAGGGTAAACCAACTGCCAAGATAATAACCCACTGTAACATTAACAAATGTGCTGAATGCCAAGGTACTGCTGATGCAATAGTAATTCTAAGAGTTTCAGATAAAATTCCTGTCCTCATGAATCTTAAGTTCCAAATGAGGAATAAAGGTGATAAATAAGTATCCTAGCCTAGACTGTATGTCATGCAAAGTCAGTTACTGTTAGACACAATGAAGAAATAACTCAGGAAAGGAAAGGAAAAATGTAGTGATGCTACTTTGATTAGGTAGAAAATGAATAATTTTTTTGAGGGGCTGACATTTGAATAAAGACCTGAATGAATTAAAGAAGCAAACCAAGTGTGTACGAAGTCAGTGGTGAGACAGGGGAAGGAGCAAGAGGAGTAAGACCCTGAGGCAGCACCGACTTGGCAGGTCTGAGACACAGGACAGGCTGTGGTGCACAGGAAAGGAGGTGAGACACAGCTGATGGCCAGGTCACAGGGGATCTCTAAGGCAATGAGGCCACATGCAGAATTGGGGTAGTATTCTAATGTGACAGAAGTTATTAGAGGTCTTTGACAGGGGGTGACAATGCTCAGATTTACATCTTAAAGACTCACCCCAGCTGTAAACTAAATCTCTATGGAGGAAAAATATGCATCTTGATTTCCACCATGCACAATAATAATAAAGATGATAATAGTAATTTAAACTGGGTCATAAATCTGACTATAGAAGTCAAACTGATAAACCTGATAGAAGAACCTGTGGGCAGAAAACTGATAACCCGGAGGGAGGCAGAACTTTCATAGGAGACACAAAACACTAACTCAAGAAATCTGATAAACTAAATACTACCCAAAATAAGAAACCTGTACACATCAAAAGCCACAATGAAGGAAAAAAGAAAACAATTCACAAATTAGAAGAATATGTTTGACATTTGTATTTTTAACAAAGAGCCTGCATACGTAAAATACTAAGAACTATAAATCACTGGAAAAAGAGAACCAACTTTAAAATGAGCAAAAGATTAACAGGTACTTCATAAACAAAGATATTTAGATGACAAATAAGCATGTGAAAAATACTTGAAATCATTAATCATTAGAGAGACACAAAAGTTATAATGGCTATGAGAAATCACTGTGTTCATATTTAAATGGATAAAATTAAAACATATCCTGGCTAAAAAGCACTTACACCAGAACTCTCACACTGTGGAATGTAAAATAATAAACCTGCTTTGGGAAACTAGGCACGGTGGCACATGCCTGTAGTCCCAGTGTTGGGGTGGCTGAAACAGGAGGATCACTATGAGTCTGAGCTGTGTAGCAAGACCTTGTACCCAATAAGTAAATAAAAGACAAAAAATAAAAAACTTAGAAATAAAATTGCTTTGGAAATTGTACGGCAATTTTTATTAACCCTGGGGATTTGAGGCAGGGCCTTCACAGTGTGCTGTATTGCCACCCTTTCTTATTTATTGTTTCACAAAAGGAGTTGTGTAGATGAGACTCGAACTTGTGATCCTGCCTCAGTCTCCCAGCCTGGGAGTCCAGTATGTCCTTTAAAAAAATCAAGATCATCAGGGCCAGGGAAATGACTCAGTGAAATAAGTGCTTCCCTGGCAAGCACAAGGGCCTGAGTTCAATCCCCGGATTCATCAAAAAAAAAAAAAAGCAAAAAGCAAGATCATCATTTGCCTATTCTATGACCCTATAATTCCCCTCTCAGCTATTTATTCAAGAAAAATGATAGCATATGTCTACAAAGAAACTTGTGTAAAAGTCTTCATGGAAAATCTGTTGCTAATAACCAATGAAAATTAAAATGTAAATATTAGTTAATAGGAAAAAGGATAAGAATCATAGAATATTCACCCATACAATGAAATACTGAGCTCAAAAGGAAACTACTGATACAAGTAGCAATACAAAGGAACCTCAAAAAATGTTTGAGTCATGGGGCCAGGGAGATGGCTCAGTGGAATAAGTGCTTCTCTGGCAAGTGCAAGGGCCTGAGTTCAATCCCCAGTTCTGCCAAAAAAAAAAAAAAAAAAAAAAAAAAAAAAAAAAAAAAAAAAAGAGAGAGAGAGAAAAAGAATCCACATTCAAAAGATATATATTGTATATTTCTGTTATATTAATTTCAAGAACAGCAAGATTAATCTGTGGTGATAGAAATCAGAACAAAGTCCTGATAAGGGGCAGAACTCTCTAGAAAGCAGCATGGAAGAACGTCCCATGGTGATGAAATATTCTCTACTATTACAGATTTTCATTACCTAGGGACATACACTTGTCAGAATTCCTCTAAATATGTATACAATTACTATATATAAATCACGCCAAACTAGAAAAATTATAAATTCCTAGAAGAGAAACAAATGACCAAAACTGACTTAATTATTGAAAATCTGAATAGCAATTTTAAACATGAGAAAAAAGAATCAACTGTTTATGCTTTCCAAAAATATTTCCAGCCCATTTCTCAATAGAAAAAAACTATGTTTTTTTTTCATTTCTTTTTTTTTTAATTTTATTTTATTGAGAGACAAATGTCAGTGAGACAGTTTCAAAGCTCATCAATAGGACAGTTTCAGCAACTAATACTTTTTACATTGTTATCTTCCCAGCGGTCGTCCATAGTACAGGAAAAAGACAGGATATCCTGTCCAAACACTATTACTATCAATCATTCCTCTTATAGAATTAAGCAAAAGCATCTGCATATCTATCCTAACTATTCTGCATATATAAATACAAAATGGTCCTTCCTTTGTATCCCCTTTTCTTGTTTAGTCCTGTCAGAGATGGGTATTCTATTCACACTGAAATATTATAGGTGCTTGAATTCAAAAAGTTCAAGACAGTCCAGCAGTCCACAATAGTAGTGGGTTATCCACAGAAGTTGTTGACTAGAGCCTTTTACAGCTCAGCATATTAATATGGCTTCACATTATATACCTTGTTATACTTTTCTGCTACACAGTTAAGACCAGGATAGAATAAGACCTATATAACAAAAAACGTAACTTTTGTATCTGATAAGGCCAGTCAAGTCCCCCCAGGATTTATCCTGTAACCCTGTACTGCACTTTGTAGATCCTTTGTCATTGTCAGCCATGTGGATGAGTCACAGCCATTGCTTAACCAATTTGCTCTCTGTGAAAGCCTGAGAGAAAGTTTTCTCTCCATGTGACTCTCCTTAGGCACACTATACATCATCAATCACTTTCTTCTGTGGCCTTATAGTCTCCTTGATCAGAAAATTTGGGACATAACTGAGTTACATGATGTTACAGTATAGGTTCTCCTATGTCCTGAGTCTTCACTCACCTTGAAAGGCTAGGGCCAAAATGTTGGCTAACCTTGGAGCCCTTCCATTTCTCCAACTTTTGATCTGAAAACTTAGGTTGTTAACCATCCAGAAGAGAAGCTTAGGCATAACATGGAGCAGGTATTTTCTATCAAGTATTGATGTTTTGAACTTTAAGTCCTTACAGAATCTGAGGGAAAAAATTTTAAGAATAGGAATAAACACATATTTTTACATAGAAATTTAGAAATATAACCATGTACATCATTATAGCAGGACAGTACTGCAACATTTTTTTTCTTGTGTCTTTTTTTTTCATTTATCACCCATAAAAAACTTTTACTTGTGTGACAGTGTAGTGATAATTGGTATGTCATGGTATGTGTTTAGCAGACCACAATGACAGGCATTCCAAGTGGGACCCTTCTATTACACATTGCTATCTTCAGTGCAGTTGCTTGGTTCACATGTATCAGCATATATAGATAGTCAGGTTGAGAATCCTACAAATTAACTGCTACTTTTGAAAACCTGCTGATGTTCCTCAGGATCATTGCCTTGCCCATCTTGTGTGTACAAATGTATGGCTTTGTCCCTGTCCTGTTTCCCAGCTTTTCTCCTCATTGTCCAGTCCTCAAGTTTTTGCTTTCCTTTTAGTTGTATTATACCTTTCTATTTGTATTTCTTCTTTTGATTTCTTATACTAGGGAGATTATATGATATTTGCACATGTGGGTCTGATTTATTTCACTTATGAGTATATCTTCGAGTGGTATCCACTTAAATATAAATGCTTCAAGTTTATCATTCTTTATAGCTGAATAATACTCTATTGTATAGAAATACCACATCTTTTTCAACCATTCCTCATGTGATGGGCATCTTGTCTGTTTTCAAGATTTGTCTATCACAAATTGTGCTGCTATAAACATAGGTCCACATATAAAAACTAGGTTCTTGATTGACAGAGATCTTATAAAAACAGATAGGATGAGGACAATAAGAAAGAGTTAAACTACAGTCTGAGCTTACTTCTACCTTCAGTGTAAAAGCCCTAAAGCAAATGTCATCAAGCCAAATCTGGCAATTTTTTAAAAAATGATACTGTTTCATGATGCACTGAATATAATATAAGCAAAGCATAGAAGAATCTGTTGTTGTAATTCACCATATCAGTTGGTTAAAGAAAAATCCAAATTTCAAAAGAAGCAGATAAGAAGCATTCTATTACTGGCAACCTTGAAGGCACAGTTAAAACCACAAGGTATCATCTTTCAAATGCCAGCCAAAAAGTTTAAAATGCCACAGTTGTCTAGAATGTGAAGCAAAAGGACCATCCACATTGCTAATAGAGTATAAATTGATGCATTCATGTTGGAAAATAGTTTGGCATTACTTATAGAAATGGGAGTGTTACTTGGCTTAGCAATTCTGTCCCAAAGTCTATAATGAAAAGTGAAAGAACTACCTAGATAATCACAGAAAGTGAGAGAGAGTGAGAGAAGAACAGAGGAAAGGAGAGGAGAGAAAGAGAGAGAGAAAGAGAGAGAGAAACATTGAAATGGTTGGCAAGAGGGAACTTTAAACCAAGGGTAATAAGAAACCTGAAGACACAGGCATCAGTGATGTGTACCAGTGCTGTCACTGAGAGGGGATACATGCACTCAGCTGTAGTATTTAAGGGTATCTGAGCTTTGGTTTGGTGAGCAAGGTTACTACTTACATTAGAGAGCTATCTCAAATTGGTTTCACCTGATTTGTTTAAGCATCCATTAATAGTCATTTCCTCATTCTGATTCATCCAGAAATCCATTTCCCACGTAGATATCTTAGAAAGGAAATATACCAGGCCAGTGAGATAGCTCTGCAGACTAAGCACCTGCTAAGGCAAACTCAGGGACCAGGGTTTGATCCCTGAGACCACATGTCATGCCAACCCTGCCCCCAGGCATGCTAAGCTGGCCACCAAGGCTCGACATGGTGGTACATGCCTGTAATCCCAGAGCTGGGGAGGTTGAAAACAGGAGGATCACTACGAGTCCAGATATAAGCTGTGTAGTGAGAACCTGTACCAAATACATAAAAAAGTAAAAATAAAAAGGAAAGGAAATATACCAGTCATCTAGGTTTTGACTATTTTCTTCCTAAATTAAAAAAAATTCATACGTAATATCTATATATCTTCCTACCATATAGTGTGATGTCTCAATACATGAATGTGAAGTGTAATGATCAGATTGAGAATGTAAAAGAATAAATTCATTTGAAAGATTGTTTTGAGGGGAAGATACCATTCCTATGGTATCTTGTTCATTCCTAGTCAAGGAGGGAAGTGTTTCTCTGCATTCAGCCATTCTGGAACTCAGAAGCCAACTGTAGCTATGGCCCATGGGGGGCAGGCTACTGCTCAAGCTGGCAGGAGACCTTTGCATCATGATGGTTTTGAGGCACACATAATGCAAGAGTTATGGGGCCATAGAAGCTTCCATCCAAATTTTAGAAGGCTTGAGAGACCAGAAAAAAATTATGATGGAGTCACAAGTGCCTACCTCCAACCCTGAGAGAGCAATGCCTGAACCTATGAGAGTGAAGCTAAAGCATGGCTAGTCCCCCCATCCTCTCAAAGATTGGAGATGCCACAGATATGGAATGACAGCTAAGGAAAACTGCAGGCTATGAGCAGAGAGGTCCAAGAGAGGTCTTGTGGGTGCCACCAGCAAAGCTATGGAGCAACACTACCCAAGCCCCCTTGGAGTTTACATTATACCACAGCCTGCCCTGGATATTGGACATGGAGCTATAGAACTTTACTGTTTGCCTGCCAATTTTAGGTCTTCTCATTTTTCTGTTCCCTCATTATTCCTTTTTGTATTGGGACGTATACTCTACATCACTGTATTTTGGAACTACTTGGATTTTGTTTTTGTTTTTTAATTTTTTTTTTTTTTACAGGGGATCATAGCTAAGAGTTTGCCTTGAGTATCAGAAGAGACTTTGGACCTGGATTTTTCAGCTGTACTAGAACTGTTAAGAACTTGGCAATTCTTCCAGATGAACTAAATACATTTTACATAATAAGATGGACACAAGTCTTTTGTGGGGCGAGAAGATGATGCTATGGTTTAGCTCTGAAGTGTCCTTGCAAAGTCTCCTGTGTTTGGAGGTGGAGTTTTTGGAAAGTGATTGGGCCATAGGGGCAGTATGTCTACCAGTGGATCAATCCATTGATGAGCTCATAGCTGGCTGTGCTATTGGAAGGTGAATCCTGATTGGAAGAGATGGGTCACTTGGGGCAGCACCTGAAAAAGAAATCCTTGTCCCTAGCTCCTTCCTTCCTGTCTGATTTCTGATGACTCTGATTGAGCCACTATGCTCTGTCATACCTTTCTATTATGCTGTTTCATCCTAGAGCTGTCTGGCTATGCTCTAAGCCTGAGCCACATAAACCTCTTCCTTTAAGCTGAAAGTGATATACATTGTCCCAGTGCCTGAGAATTGACAAATACAATATCAAAGAGATCTTCAGCCAGGCCAATGTGCTAAAGTGTTTCTACTGTGTTTTCTGCAAGTAGTGCTGTGGTTTCAGATCTTACATCTAAGTCTCTGCAAAAGAATTAAACTGAGCCCCTATCTCTTGCTCTGTACAAAATTTTCAACTCAACATAAGTCTAAGATTTATGTTTTAACTTTTTTGATTAATGAAAATAATTTCTAAATCAATTAAGAATCTGACCTAACTCACTATTATTGTGGAATGCTGGACTGTGTTGGATTGTGCCACCGAGTTCAGGTACCTAAATTGGTTTAATGACAATGGAGTGCCCATCTTTGACAGGTCTAGACAAAGAAAAAGGGGGTATACAAAGGAAGAATCATGATGTGAATGTATAAACAGTACAGTTAGGATAAATATGCCATGCTTCTGCATAATTCTATGAGAAGCAAGATTTGCACTAATAGTGGTTGGACAAGATATTATGTCGGCTTCTAGTACTATGGACAACCACTAGGAAAATAACAAGGTAGAAAGTATTAATCATTGAATCTGTGATATAATTCAGGTATAAAAAAATAAGATAAGTAAACAGCTACACTCTCTTAATTCACTGATTAGAGACATCTGCTATAATAATGTCTGTAAGTATAATATCATGTATGCATCTTGTACAATACCAAAACATTACAAAAACAGTTTGCAATGTATTAATTTATCAAATGTGTCTTGCTAATTTGTCTTGAATCTGTCTCATTGCTATTTGTTCTTCAATAAAATAAATTTAAAAAAAGAATCTCACTTTTGATTATGATTTGGCTTCTTGTATTTGACTTTAAGAAGATAAATTTACACCAACTTAAATTTTTCTAGCACTATTTGTCATTCCCAATATAGGTATTCTTCTTTACATAACTTGTATGGTGGCAAGCTAGCATGTCTTCCTCGGGTGATAATTCCCAGCACCAGTTAACAACCACAGTTTGTCAGTCTTCACAAGAATCTGGATTGAGCCCTACTCACTGTCTTCTGACAACTCCCTCTCACCTGCATATCCCACCTTTTTCTGTTGATTCCTGCACAGATTACATTTAACATCAACTAACAGTAAAAATTAAAGGTTATAAGTCAAAATGTATGAAAAAATTTTGGAAACTGAACAAATTTTGAGAAAAATCTACTGGTTCTGTTCTGTTTGCTTTTAATCTTGAGTCTTGCTATGTGGTTTAGGCTGGTCCTGAACTCACTTTGCAGCCCAGGCTGGCCTTGGATTTCCACTAATTATCCTACCTCAGCTTCCCAAGGGCTGGGATTCCAAGCACATGCCATCACATTCAGCCCAAAACCCATCTGATCCTATGCATAAGCACACCATAAAACTAATGTGAAAAATTGCCAAACACAGGCATATGTGTGCACATATGTGATTGTGTATGAATTTTTGAGAAAGATTAAAACCTAAAATGATAGACATATCATAAGTACTGAAGAAATGATTTTATCACAAGATGGCGAATGATAACAGACACTCACAACCAGCTGAACATGTTAGGACTTGAACATAATCAGATTTCTCAACAATCATAACTTGTTCTCCTTGGCCAACTTTTTTTCTTTTTCAATTTCTTTTTTTAACCTGTCAACAAATAATGCCTACTTATTGCTGCCTCTGGTCCTTTAATTCTACTTGGCTATGTTTAAGTTTTGGACAACATGCTTCTCAGTTGATTGCAATATGAGTCAAGTAGAAAAAGAGGCTGTCAATAGTCCTAGTAAAGTTCCAAGGCTTGGCAATGGGCTTCTTGTGGAGCCTGCTGCTGTCACCCCATCAATCAGCCTGAGAACACACTGTTATTATCACAACCGGTCAGTCCACCCAGCAGTAGCAACAGGAGAGAAGAAAGCCTTCTCTTCACAACAGACCGAAGGCAACTTGGTGTCTGTGACCTTGAGAAGTACTAGAATGTCACAGGTAGGAGTTTCCTTGTGGCTCATCTACATATCCTTCCCCACCACCACCCAGGTCCCTCCCTTGCCTAAATCTGCATCCTTCCCAAACCAGAAGATCATCATGAAGGAGATTGTGTGAGCAGAGGGTTTGGCTACAGGTCAAGAGGACAAGCCAAAAGACCCATGGAAGAGAAGGGATGGATCGCTTGGCAAAGGAAGGTACAACCCAGAGGCAGAAGCTTCAGTCTCAGGGAGAACCTCACAGAGCCCTGGATTTCACTCATGGCTTGGCAGGCCCTATTGCTACACAAAGTAATGATGAAAATAAAAATTGGTATATTTTCTGCCACTTTCATGGCTTGCCTTTATTCCTTGCCTCTCACAAGGACCTTTACTTCTTGGTCTTCTAATATCTGCCTTTGCTGATTTTCAAACTGAATGATTAAGAATCATCCAACATTGTAATTCAAGTGTTTAAGTGACTGCTATGTCTTAGCATGATGCTCTTCCTGGAAGATTTGGATTTGAATGGAAAACAATATTTCAATTCAGAGAAATACAGCTTGACTGGATAATCTTGACTCAAATTCAGTGTCTGCATAGTCCACCTAGAATTACACGTCACACTCTCATGTGTTGTATGAACAGTATGTGAAATAAGCTCATTAAAAGCTCATAACAACCACAGCCACAGCTTCTACTTATTAAGTGCCCAACTCCACTTACCAGGTGCGCATACAAGTTATTCCATTCACTTGTCACAAAAAACAATATTAAATAGTTGCTATGATTTCCACTTGAGTGATAAGAAAATTGACACAAATAATCCTAAGCAAATGAACATTAAAACCAGTGAAAGGCAGAGCCAGACTTTGAAAGCCCTTGATCTTGGCATTACATAATAATATCTCAAGATGAAAAACTACAGCTTAATTTTAAAACTGAAATATTTCCACTAAATTTCCAGTGTAGCAATAAAATTCAATTTTGTTGAATTGAAACTGAAAGAGATAATCAGAGGACACCTTCCTACTTTACTCCCTGCTTTAAAGGAAGGCTATGACGCCAAATGTCCCCGAAAACCTTTCTGAGACCAATCTATGAGAATTAATCAGTTTTATTCTGCTAAAAAATTTCTAGACCTGAAATGCAATGCATTCCATAAGCAAGAAATAATGTAGCAATATTCTGTAAGAGTCTGTAAAGTTAAAATTAACAACAAAAAAGGACCTTTCACCTAGAAGTTAAAACACATATTGTCAAACAATACTTGGGTCCAGCACTTGCTTGTAATCACCTATCAACACTAGAAGGCTGAAGCAAGAGGATCACTGTGAATTCAAGACCAGTTTGTGCTGCAAAGTGAGATCAAGGCCAGCTTGAAATGCAGAGAAAGACCCTGTCTCAAAAAGACAAAAACACTTGCATCAAGAATGTTTTATTGAAAAGAAGCCAGACAGTACAGTACAACTCTGTGGCTTTATTCATGCAACATTAACAACTAAATTCATCCCAGGTCATAAAGATTAGACAAGTGGGTACCTCTGCCTATTAATTGGAATGGTCACAAAAAATTTTTCTGGTGGATGAAAATTAGCCTAAATTTTTATGTAAATAATAGTTACCTAGGTGCATACATATGCAAAATCCATCTATTTGTACACTGAATATTTGCATGTCTGTTTGTATATTTCAACTTAAACAAAATAAATCAATAAATGTACTTCATCATATTAAAATTAGGATAAAAGATCATGTTATCATTTCATAATTAGAGAAAAAGAATTCGACAAAATTTATCATCTGTCCATAGTTAATTTAAAAACTGTCTAAAAACTAGAAATAATAAAAACATCCTAAATCTGATACAAAATACCAAAACAAAAACTCTACTATAAACCTCCTACTTAACAATGATGTACTAAAGCATCCCTCAGAGACTTGAAATGACACAAAGGTATGTTATATCACTCACATTCAGTATAGTACTGGAAGTTCTAATGAGCCAACACAGCACTACCCTTATGTGCAAATGAATGATAGTGTACTAAAAAAATTTAAAAGCACTTATACTTTATATGTGAATTTAGCAAGACATCAATAGAAGATCAATTTTTTAAACTGTATTTCAGATGTAAGTATAGATATCAGAAAACTAAATTTCAAAATAACATTGATAATAGTATCAAAAGTTCTTAAACTCAAAAATAAGTTTTTATAAAATATATACAAAGCTTCAGCATAGAGAAATTTAAAGTATTATTGAAAAAGATGGTGAAATTCCTAAATAAATAATGTGAGATGCTTTTCAATAGATCAAAAGACAAAGGGTTGCAAATATGATCAATTTTCCCACAAATCAATTAAAAAATTTTAAGTCGGGGGGGAAAGGATGGAGAATTGAAAAGTTTCTAAAATTCATGTTTTAAAAATTCACAGAGGGACCAGGGAGATAGCTCAGTAGAATAAACGTTTCCCTGGCAAAGCACAAGGGCCTGAGTTCAATCCCTGGTTCCACAAAATAAATAAATAAAATTTAAAAATAAAATAAAAATTCACAGAGCCAAGAATAGGTAAGGTAGTTCTGAAGAATATACACCACTGGATATCAAGCTGCATTAGTTAAGACAGTGACATGAACACAAGTTTAGGTGAACAGAGAATGAAATATAAGAGGGACCACAGACAGACTGTGAGAGGGACACCTGACTTATGACAGAGGTGGCATTGCAGTATTATGAGTGAGAAAAACTGCCAACACATCCTGGGGATCAATCAGCTACTTGCTCAGGAAAATCAGCCTTGATCCCACATTACAATGTAGAAAAATTCGATTCTAAATGGCTTGAAATCTAAAAGATAAAACAATTGAACTTTTAGATATGACATAGGAAAATACTTCTGTAATATTGACATAAGCTAGGGTGTATACATATTCAAAAATCCATCAATCTGTACACTGAATATTTGCAGGTTTGTATATTTCAACTTAAACAAAAGAAACAATAAATGTACTTCATCACATTAGTTAGGAAAAAAGATCAATATTCTAGAGATGTCAGTTCTCTCGCCATACAATATTGAATTGCAACTTGATTTTACTAAAAAATACCATCAGGCTCTTTCTAGAAACTTACTTGAAAACAATAGCCAGGGAACCCCTGATAAAGATGAGTGGGAAGGCTGTGGAAGGAGAGCTGGCACAGCAGTTTAGCCCCACTGGGTATTAAAATGCAGCTGAAGATTTCCTAAGTAAACCACTACAGCATCAGTAGACAGACTGACCACACAAAAGCATAACATACAAAAACAGAGTCAATGATCTGTTTGGAAGTGTACATGAAAAAGGCAACACTTCAGTGAGGAGCAGATGCACTTTCTTCAAAACCGTTGAAAGACTATCCCAAGGAAAAAGAGGTAAAACCTACATGTTAGTCTAGCGAAACCATGCAAGCCCTAGAAACGAGACTTAGGAACTGGAGAATCTGTGATCCATCTGGAAGGGGGCTGCTCTCTGTACGATGACTCACAGTCCAGAAGAAAAGGGGGAGAAAGTGGTGCACTTAATAATGATTTAATACACAATTTTTAAAAATTGAATGGAAAGATAAGCACTATAAACAAAGTAATAAACTGAATAAAATAATTGTGTCTTATATCAAAGGATGAACCCAGGATTAAAATGCTTACAAAAATTGAGAGGCCAAATAAAAAAATAGACCAAAGATGACAGCAAACAATTCTATCACAAAAAGCACAAGTGACGTACATCATACCAAAAAAAAAAAAAAAAAAAAAAAAAATGTCAGTTAAGTCTACTTTGAGATATTGTACAATGTAATCATTGGCTAAAGCTGTAGTAAGGAGTTTGCCAATAAAAATTCTAATTAGTCTTTGATACAAAAATATTGAAATGTATCACAAATATGCCACAGAAAGGTACAAAGACCTTTAAACACATCAAATGCACAAAGCTATTCACTAAAATGGTTTGTAAAGCATTTGTAAATGCAAACTACTGAAAACAACTAAGGTCAACAGGAAAGAGGTAGATAATTTTTGACATATCCACATGACAGAGTTTTAAACATGAACTTGATGGGTCTGCTGTGCCAGGCCCACCCCCTGGGGCTCACTGAGACAGCAATTGAGACTGGGTGTGGTGGCACATGCCTGTAATCCCAGCTCTTGGGAGCTGTAAACAGGTGGATCACTATAAGTCCAATGTAGTAGTGGGACCCTGAACATCCTGTAGACCCTTCCCTAATATATATATATATATATATATATATATATATATATATATATATATATATATA